>VXBH01009363.1:0-17139 GCA_013400035.1 Rynchops niger | reverse complement strand
ATGGAGCGTGCACGGGGTGTGCAATGGGGTCTCGGGGGGGGGCGGCGCGTGGGGCGTGCTGTGCAATGGGGGCGCACGATGGGGTGTGCAATGGGTCTACGGGCTGTGCGTGGGGTCTGCAGTGCAATGGGGTGCACGACGGGGCGTGCAAGGCGCGCGGTGGGCGCCTATAGGGCGCGCCTGGGGCGTGCCCTGCTATGGGGTGCCCGCCGGGGTGCGCACGTGGCGTGTGGTGCTGCCCAAGGGGGTGCGCCCGCAGCCAGCCAAGGCGCCGACCCCGTACTCCGCGCGACCGTCGCAGGCGGCAGCGGCATTTCGCCGTGGCTTAGGGGGCCGAGGGCCACCCCCTGCCCTGCTCCGGCCCCCCCGGCATCCCCCCTGCACCTCCTCGCGCTCCCTCTCCCACCCGGCCCCAGCACCCGCTGCCCCTTCCCCCCCCGGTAGGAGCGCGGGGGGCTTAACTCCGGGGTCACGGCGCGCTGGCGGGGCAGCAGCCCTGACTGCTCCCGTGTTTCACCGCTCTCTGCTCTGTCTGCCCGGATTAAAATAAACCGCAATAACCTTGGTGGAGCCGCCGCCTGACGGCCGCACCCCACACGGGTCTCCCCGGGCAGGAGAACGCAGGATGGAGGGGGATGTTCCCACCGGGACCCCCAGGAAAGCGGGAGCAGGGCAGGACCAAACACCCCGGCACCGCAAGAGCTGCCCAACGCAGAGACCCTTCCCGCGGGATGCTTCTCCTCCATCCACGGACACCCCGGGCTCCCGAACAGGAGATCGGGGCTGAGCTGGGGCTGGCATGGCACTGGGGGGGGGGATGGGACACGGGGCACAACCGCTGTCCTTTGTGTCACCGCTGCCAGCCAAGGGCTGTTCTCCGGCACCCTGGACCCTCTCCCGGTGCACCCAGCGGGTTCCACGGGTGACGCAGCCCCTCGTGCACCCACAGGCGCGTCCGCCAGCCCCAACCCAACCCCGCATGGGGCCAGGAAAGGCCAAGCGTGGACCCGGGGGGGTCGACAGGAGGTGCCCAACCGCCCCCCCCTCTCCCTTTCTCTCTCCCCAGGGCAGCTCCGGCGAGGCTCTCCATCCGCCCCTCGGCCGCCCGCGTGTCCGTCAGCCCCGGGGCAGGCTGGAAGACTCGTGATTTTGTTGTTTCCAACGTCAAGGGGAGCAAACAACAAATCCCAGTCTCCGGCCTGCCCCGGGCACAGGCTCCCCGCCGGCGCCCGCTGCCAAACCCGGGGAGACGCGGCCAGGACGGGGCAGGGAGCCGCAGGGAACGAGGTAATCGACGTGCCGGAGAAATTACAAATAAACCAAATCGGAGCAAGGTGAATTCGGACCCGAGCGTGACACGGTCAGGGCCCGCTGGCGGGCGGCCGAGCGAGCTGGCGCCGTCCCGACCCCTCTCTAAATCGTGGGGTTCTGCCCTGAAACGCCGCGGGATTGAGCAGAGAGGCCGAGGAGCATCACGCAGCCAGCTCCGCCGCTCGCCCTCCCTCACGGCTCCCCCGGCCAAGCAAAGACGCTGCAGCAGCTCAGCGCACGTACCCACACATCCGTTTTTCCAAATTATCCCACTCCCTGACCTCGGAGCCCCGCCGTCTTTCCCTGCTGACCCCCCCCTCTTGCAGCACGTTCGTTAACAGGAGCAGTCTGAGCTCGCACCCCCGTAATCAGGGCTGCGGCCGCAGGTAACGCCGTGGCCCGGGGACCTTAGTGAGAAAACCCAGTTTTTTCCAAGGAAATTGAGATGTTGGTTTCCTGCCCCATCTCCCTCCTCATTGAAGAGGTCGGGTTTCCAAGTTGAAAGTGTTATTGGGGGAAAAAAGCTGCGGTTCTTCTCCAGGGAGCGGGGGGAGGAGTAAAGTGAATATTTGGACAGCAGAAATCTCTCCAAACCCATCAGCCGGATTCACCGCTACCTGCTGGGGAAACTGCTCCTTCCATGACATTTTAATTCTATTGATCGGAACAGAGAGGAAACAGTCAGCAAGGAACACCCCGGGGCGATTCCGCGGGGAAGGAGAGAGACGACAGCGCGAAAGTGCAATTGTGCCTTTGAAAGAGGGTTTCTGACCAGCCCACCGCCGGGATTAGGGAAAGCTCTCTGGAAGGGATTTCTGTCTCCCTAAAAACCTCTCTCCTCGCCCCTCTCCAAAGCCGCCTTTTCCTCCCCAACCCGGGCCGGGCAGAGGTGGGACGTGCTGGGCAGCAGGGCTGGAGAGTCCATCCCAGCTCCGTCCATCCCAGCTCCGTCGCGTCCCACCCCGCAGCCCCCTCCTCCTGCCACGCTGCTGGGGAAGCCCCAAGCCCTCCGCTCCCAGCTCTTCTCCCCCGTTTTCAGATGCCGGGGGGGGGACACACGCACGGATGCTGCTGGTCCCACATCCCTGCCCAGAGCCCAGGCCAGCGGCTGCCCGAGCTCTGAGCTCAGCACTTCGTCCCAGTGCGCGGGGCCGGTGCTGTGTAACGGCTTTGCGGGCAACGTGATCCCATGAATCCCCTGTGGAATCCCACAAACAGTGGGATTGAGGGCGCCCTCAGCAAGTTTGGCAACGACACCAGGCTGTGTGGAGCGGTGACACGCCGGAGGGACGGGATGCCATCCAGAGGGAGCGGGACAGGCGGGACCGTGCCAACGTCATGGGGTTCAGCGAGGCCAAGTACAAAGTCCTGCACCTGGGTCGGGGCAACCCCAGGCACAANACACGGAGCTGTGGGAGCGGGGCCGGAGGAGGCCCCGGAGCTGCTGGGGGGGCTGGAGCCCCTCTGCTGGGAGGACAGGCTGAGAGAGCTGGGGGGGGTCAGCCTGGAGAAGAGAAGGCTCCGCGGAGACCTTGGAGCCCCTTCCAGTCCCTCCAGGGGCTGCGGGAAAGCTGGGGAGGGACTCTGGAGCAGGGAGGGGAGCCGTGGGACGTTGGGAAGGGGTTTAAACCCAAAGCGGGGAGATTGAGGTGAGATCTGGGGCAGAAATTCCTTATTCCGAGGGGGGTGAGCCCCTGGCGCAGGTTGCCCAGAGAAGCTGTGGCTGCCCCATCCCTGGAGGGGTTCAAGGCCAGGTTGGACGGGGCTTGGAGCCACCTGGGCTGGGGGGAGGTGTCCCTGCCCAGGGCAGGGGGTGGCACGGGATGGTCCGTGAGGTCCCTTCCCACCCAAACCGTTCTGTGATTCTATGAAAGCCCCTCGGGAGCAGGAAGGAGGAGAGCGGGGAGGGTGGCAGCTTTGCCAAATTGCCCGGGGGAAGGTGGAGAGCTGGTAGATGAACATCAGATGCAACCCGAGGCTGCACGCCGAGAGAGCAGCCTGCCCTGTTATCTTTATTTTAGCACCTTGGCTGGTGGGCTGGCAGCAGGTGAGGAACGATGTCAAACTGACAGAAGAGCGGATGCTGCGACGTGGAGCGACGGGAGAAATACGTTTCCCTGCTTAAACGAGCAGCGAGACACTGAGGACTGAACGGCCTGGGGAGACTCAGCATTTCCCCCTCCTCGCTTCTCCCCCCGACAGACGACAACCCTTACCCTCCCCGTACGGGAAGCGCTGGGGAATGGCTTCCACCCGCTTGCCACGGTTCAGAGCCCCCTCTAGAAAAGCAAGACCTCAGCTTAAGAAAAAAATACCCTAAGAAGAACTTTCACAAGAAGCAGATTAATCCTCCTCGGTGGCTGCCAGCAGCCTGCCCACGCTGCCAGCAGGCGCCCAGCGCCGCGCGGGTATTGCCAGCCAGCTTCGCTCGCAGGCACCCAGCAGCTCGGCGCCAGCATCGCCCCAGCCCTGCCCAAGCGTCACCGCCTGCTCCAGCCTGGCAGGAGCCCTGCCTCTCGCTGGGGTCACTGCTTTGGACCCACCGGACCCTCCAAAGTCCCTCCAGCATCCGAAGGTGCCC
This sequence comes from Rynchops niger, assembly GCA_013400035.1. NCBI lineage: Eukaryota > Metazoa > Chordata > Aves > Charadriiformes > Laridae > Rynchops > Rynchops niger. Next base: position 13,247 of record VXBH01009363.1, on the reverse strand, counting down.
GCAAACAGCGCGCCAGCTCGCCCGCCCGCCGACGCAGGCAGATCCCTCGCGTTGGTGTGATTTACACCACATCAGCACATCTCGCTAACGCTGAGGAGGGAGCTGGAAGGGCCGCGGCTCGCCACAGACAACAGGGTTTGGGACCAGTTCTGCTTTTCAAAGAGGTTCAAAGGCAGAGCACAACCTTATGGCAGAGACGGGGGGACGTCTCCGCTCCCCGTGACCCAGCAGCGCCAGCTGCCTTCTTTGCTCCCCCTCGCTTACCCGGTCACCCCGTCCTCCCCCAGCACGTGCTCTGCAGGAGCTGGCTGACGTGGGGACAGAGCCTTTGCAGAGATAACCAGACCTCAGCGCAGGCAAAGGACATCCGCCAAGCCTCAGAGATCACAAAGGACCGTACAGGCCTTTTTATAAGCCCATTTTTAGCTGCAAAGGGGCCGATTAACAACATCAGGAAAGAGCTCTGAGCCTGCCGGGCGATGAGGAACCTCAGCACCCATCCTTACACAACGCTTTGCAAATTCTTTTTAGGTTTGAGGAGGCGGCGGCAGAAAGAAATCCACCTGCATGTGCACAGCCTCCAAGAGGAGAGATTAAGGCGAGGCTGTCCGAATCCTCCTCTAAACCGCCCCAGTCTCGTTGCGATGCGCACACACAAAGGCAGGCGCGCACTCCCGTGTTGTCTCAAGCAACCGCTGCTCCACCTACGCTCTCCGACAAGACGGGGTATTACTGATAGATCCCATCTCCCACTCAGAAGCGAGCTGGGCGCAGCAGGTTTTACAGGTACACAAGAAAGCAGCGCGGGGATTCCTCCCATTCCCTCGCGCTGCCCGATCCTCCCTACAAAAAGAATCTTTAAAAACACAATAAAACCAGAACGCTAACACCCGGCTATCAGCAAACACTGGTGGCGACAGAAAAGCAGGGGTAAAATCCATCGTGCACAGAGTGGCCCTGGGCATCGGCACTGACCAGCTGCCAGCAAACGCCTCGGGGTCAGCAGAAGAACCCGCTGGGTTCTCATATACCCTGCATCAGGTCACCCAAATACCGCAGAACTACAAGTCGCTGTCGGCTTGTCCCACGCACGCTCGAGAGTCCCTAATGCAAAGGAAACTTTTCCAAACGGGCATGTTTAGGGTCAGGTTTTGGGCAAACCTTCAGCATTTCCGAAGTATCGCAGCATCCAAAAGGTTTCCTGCCACAAGAGGGAAGCGAGCCCGGCCAGGTGGGGAAGGACACCCCACGCCATCTGCACGAGGTAAGGATGGGGGACAAGACAGATTAATCACAAATAACTAGGGGAACTCAATCAGCGTAAACGTGGCAATCAAGGAAGATAACATGGAGTGCAGGGAGACAGATGGTTGTGCGCATTTATTTTTCTTTGATAAAAATGGTATGCAAATTACACAGCCATGGAGGCTCTTGGGAAAATATCACCCTGCTGGTCCTTGGGGAGCTTCTTGGAGAGTCATAACATTCAACCACACCAAAATGGAGGGGGGGGGACGGAGGATGGATCTAAACTGGGAATAACATGAACTTCAACATTTTCCAGTGAAGCGAAAAGATTGTTAACTTATTTTTTTCAATTTCCTTTTTTTTTGTTTTTACACTTTCAGGAACGAGCCTACTGAGCACACGAGTCAACAAACCCCTGCCACCACTGCGCGGGAACTAAATCGCTTGGGCAAAACCACACCTTTTGAACACGTTCTTCTACACGGCACTTTCAACTCAAGTTCAAGAACAGCAAGCCTGATCCCCGAAGGCATCGAGGCTCCTTTACACCATCCCAAGAGCGTAAAGAGGCCATACTTCAACAGTCATTTTCATGCACGTTAGCCCTCTACCAGGAGATCAGAGGCACCTGTACGCGAGGGACACAGGCTCAAGTTCATCCAATAGAGCATTAAGACAAACGACATCAGAAATTTCCAGGTCATTTCAATTTTTCTTTTGATCCATTCCCAATAAGATGCTGGGAGAAATAACCAAAACCCAAACGTGGCTCAAGTTTTAAATATTTGCCTGAAAGGAGGGCTGGGGGAGGGAATCATGTACAGTTAAAAATCAAGCTACTCAAAACACAATCATTCAGGTAAGTAACTAGAAGTATCGCCTCTACCATCTAGAGAGAGAGAGAGAGAGAGAGAGAAGAGTGTCTGAGACAGAGGGCATATTTAGGAAAAAATACACATCTGAAGTCTCTGTGGCCACGATGAGAACTGGAATCCACATACAAGCCAGTTAAAGAGCATTTCAACATGAAATCTTAACTTAGTAGGAAGGTCAGGGGTTAAGCTGTATCTTTTTGTTTTAAATACATGGACAGCTGTCAGATATGAAAATGATGGTGGGCTTTCCTGAAAGATCCCCCTGTGCATGTGTATGGATGCATGTGCTGACATCTGTGGGGCAGCATGACAAGAGTTTAGGAAGGCTGGGAGCCCAGCAGTCTCTCAATAGCTGCATTGATGTCTCCACCAGTGGCTATAAGCGCCTGGAGGTTGGCCTCACGATTAATGAAGCCCATGGCGTTCAGCTGCTCCAGCTGCTGTTGGAATCGCACTTCAGGACTCTGCGCCTGCAGAGGGAAAGGACAAAGACCTCAGAGTCAGACAGCAGAGAGCAACATCAACACGGGCAGGGCCAGCGACGGCGGCTGAGCGGGACCCTGAGCTCAGCTTTAGGGGTACTGAAATACTCCCCGCATTGCCACGGGCTTTGGCACAGCAGCCACACTGCACACAGTTACTCCAAGTTCTGCACCTACGGTGAGAGCAGCACTGCGAGGAGAATCCCTGCCACTCTTAGCTTCAAACCTGCGCAAAGCGTTACCACACCCCAAAGAACCAGCCAGCCCGAGACACCAAACTCGGCATAAAGCACCACAGCCAAGAGAAACCTGTTGGGGACCACATCCCTGCAGTGGGAGGGGGACGATCGGAACATCCTCTGGCTCACCCTGGAGATGTGCCCCCCCCCGAAATGTATCGGCATGCAGCTGGGCATTACATACTTGAGAGCTTCCTCCGGCCAGCAGCTGGATCATCTGCTGCATGAGCTGCTGTTGGGGGTTACCACCCCCAGCTGGAGAGGCACTGGCCGGCGTTGAAGCGGAGGGAACGGGGTTCTCCGGGATTGTGCTTCCTCCTGTGGAGGACGGGGGCATTCGAGGCATGCCGAAGGAGCCGAGGCTGCAGAGGAAGGGAGGGCACGCTCAGAGGCAAGCTGGCACTTCTGGGTGTCCCCCGAGTGCCGGGCAGCACGGTAACCGGCAGGCTCTGCCAGGCTGGCCCTCGCTGAGGCCCGTACTACCGGACAGCTTTGTAAATTAAACTGGCTGCGTTTGTACCCTGGTCACACACGGTGCTGGGAGTACGCAACCCTAACAGAGGCGCAGGCCTGAAAGGAACTGCAGAGACTGAACGTGACCCACGCTGCCAGAGAAGAGAAGGCCTGAGGGCTGCCGGCAGACCAGTCCGCCCCAACGCGCCCACCCAACCTTGTGGCTGTGCATCCCAGACTGCTCTCCAGAGATAAAAGTCTTGAGTTCAGCCAATACCGAATACAGCAAACAAAAGACGAAGGAGGGACCAAGTGGTTTCCGAACCTTGTCTCCAAAAAGAAAAGGTCAAGGACCTTCCCCACGTGAAGTACAAACAAGCAGAAAGTGCTAATTAGCTGGAACTCAGAGAGGCCTGCACGCGCACACATGCACAGAGAAGTCCCCACGACAGAGAGCCCTAAGCAGATCTCCTCGATGAATCAACAGCTAGTTTGCCTGCTGCTATCAAGCATGTCATCTCTGCCTGCAGAAACCCACTCTGAAGCGCTCATTACCTTGGCACTAGTCCTGGGGCCTCCGTTTGCAGCGTCTGGAGTCCCTGCTGGATTTGGAGGAGCGCCTGCATGGCGCGGGGGTTGGTGAGAATGGAGAGGGAGTCTGGGTTCTGCATCTGGGAACAAAGGCAAAAAAAGACACCGCGGTACCAAACAGCGAGAGCTTCATCAGCCAGAGATCCACCAGCTTTAAATCCGAACAACGATTAGCACAGAGCTTCGCCTCTCGCCCTGCAGCCAGAGCAAACCTGCGAGTCTGGTTCCTCCTTCAAGCCTCCAGACTGCGGGGCTCATCCTCTACAGAGATACTCAGAGAGTTCAGATCAAATTTCCTAAATGAACTAGGTGAATCAGATTAGAACTGGGGGCCGATGCCTTTGGAATTAAAGTGATCTTATTTGATTTACCTGAGTGAACCAGCTGCTCTAGCACAATTAGCTAGTTTAATTTTTGTAAACTCATTACAGTGAGAGACTGTCCACACAAGGGTTTCACGTAGCTTAACTAGTCTAATTTGAAGCCCACCTTTAGGTAGATTAATTTAGATTGCCTTGTCTAAATAAGCTCTTCCTTTCTCTCTCCCCTGTGCAAACCCCTTTCTTTCACAGCCCAAACCACCCAAGCCCACATGCTTCCTCATCCACTTGACCAAGCAGCCGAGCTACTCCCTCTCCTACAGAGGATGGAAAAGCTCTGGAGCCTGGGGGCCGAGAGCAGCACAGGGCCAGACAGGGGCCTTTACCTGCTGCAGGAAGACAGGGAGCTGAAGGCGGAGCTGTTCTTGAAGCTGTGGATTCCCAGCAAAGAGGGGGACATTTACCATGATCTAGCAAGAGACAGCACACGTAGGTAGGGTCAGAGGGTTGGTGCCACTGGCTGTTAAACCCTACATAACTAAGCCACGAAGAACAAATCAGTCATGCCCCTGTCTCCCTCCCTGGGCTTTTCAACACCTTCCCCTAATGCTAATGGGGATTGAAACAGGACAGCTCAATTCCTGGCAACAGTACTGAACAGGGACCACTTGGCCAGGGGAAAAAGAAGGCTCATTCCCACGTCCCTTTGAAAGCCACTTTTTTTGTTAGGGTCTCTGCTAAGACACAGGGTTCAGTACTGTGACTGCCTTCAAGCTATCAAAAAATACAACAAAGTTGTCTACAGTCACTCAGCTCTCTGGTTTTTGCAAGAGGAAGCACTCCAACTACAGAAGCAGATCACAAGCATTGTGCTCACGGCCAGGCTGACAATAGAAGACAACTGTAACACTTTTACCTGTGCTGCAAAGTCCGGGTTCTGAGCAAGAGTTTGCATCATGCTCCGCATATAAGGGGCAGAGATCATGTTCTGCATCAGCTGAGGGTTTTCAGAAATTTGCTGCAGGAGGCCTTGCATCTCTGGGCTGTTAAACATGCCTGCAAGGGGAAAGGGAAGAGAAGAGAAAGGAAAACCTAAGCGCTGCCTGAAATACAACACGACATATAAAACCAATGCCTTTACTTCATGCCCTGGCCAACAGGGAATATCGCTGTGGACAGCAATGGTAGTGCTTTGCTTGCCGCTCCCCCACGCCCTCGAGGGCTGCAGGGACCTCAGGGTAACCCTTCGACAGGCACACATTTGTGCTTGCAGCCAGGCTAGATTCATCCATTTGGAGAGCAGCCACAGGCAGGCACTCAAATGCCAGAGGAAACCGCCCTCCAAGGAAGCCTGGGTGACCTCTTCAGTCAGCAGCACCCTCCGGTTCCTCTCTTGCTTACGTACCAGCCCCAATGCTAGCAGCATTCAGCCCAAAGGGGTTGGATACAGTCGGTGTGCTTTGGGTGGTTGCTGAGCCAGTGCTCCCTTCGCTGCTGGGCGCCTGGCTCTGGGAAGCGGGGGGCGTGGGGCTCCAGGGGTTCGGTAACGGCTCTCTGTTCTCCGTCCGCAAAGGCTGAGAGCTTGAGCTATCAGAATTCCCCGTCAAGGAAGAGAAAGGATTGTTGCCAAACTAGGGAAAAAGAAAAAAGAAATAGCCATAATCAGTCAGCCCCAGTAGAGAATGTCAGACTAAACCCACCACTGTGTGAGCTAGGGAACAGCCCATCATATTCATCCAGGTCCAGAATTTGCTAAACACACGCCATAATTTGCCTCCTGAGAAATCTGTAATCCACAACACACCTCGCTCAGAAAAACACCAGGCTCAAGAAGTAGCCACAGCCCTAGATTTGGCTCCCAAATGCAGGGCTTCAAAACATCCATGTAAAATCAGCACCCGGACATACCAGTAGGTAATGCTAGACTGGAGTATGTCTGCACGGCCTTTTGCAGACAGACCTGTGCTCACTCCTCCTGCGCTCCAAGCCAGCTGGATCTCAGCCAGCTCCAATCCAAAGGCGTCAGGCTCCAGCTAATACAGTAAGCCGGGCTGAGAGCAGAGGGCTGCGCTAACGAAGCTATGGGGCCTTCACATTGCCGGTGGCTGGCATCCAGCCTGCTCGGAGACCAAAGGAGCGAGGGCAGGCCTCTGCTCAGATACACCAAACCGTGTAATAAAAGCGGATGATGGGCACTGCCCAACATTCTTATTCATCATCTAGAGCGGGAGGGGTTAACAGGCACGCTTGGGGAGGGTTGCCCCGTTAGCACGGGGGTCAGGGAAAGAGCCCTTTCCCACACTCAGCACGCTACACCCCACTAACGGGATTTCAGCCCATACCTGCTCCCTGGCTGCACTAAACATGGGCTCCTGGATGTCCGTGTACATCCGGCGCAGGGCGTTGTATCCTCCTGGAATGCTCTCGAGGTTACTCAAAGCACGGTCCTGGTTCCGCATCATCTCCTGCATCATGGCAGGGTTACGAGCCAATTCCATTGTCTGAGAGGAGGAGGAAAACATGGAAAGCTCAGGCCCATGTGCACCACGGAAGGCCAGAGTGGATCAGAATTAGCAGCCCAGCGGTATTCTACTGATCTACCAGCCAAGCACTGAAAGAGTTAAATCTCAGCTCCCAGAAGAAAGAGTATAATTAAACCCGTTTCACAGCCAGAGAGCAGAGAGATCATTTATCCAAGCAAAGAGAGCCCAGGGATCCTGGCTCCTCCCATCCTTGCTCAGCTCTCTTCCTTCTCAACCTCAATTCAGCTGGATGAGATTGTTTTGTTTCTAAGCAGTATCGGGACATCCAAACATTTAACACCCATATGTTCCCACTCAAAGTAGATGGACTGCATTCAAAAACTGAGAAGGTGGAAGAGATTGGATCCTTCCCATTTCAAGAAAACCCACAAATTCACCCTCTCCAGACTTCTGATGGGTCTCCCTGCACAAAGAACATCCAGATCTCGTTTAAGTACGGACCATTCACAATTTACTCCTGCAATTCTGGAATTTCATGTATGGCTGACACAGTTGAAAGAAAGATAACCAAGAAGCAGATGGAAACTAGGCTCGTTCAGCGACGAGCCAGAAAGACCTCCTGACAAGTCTTCCTGGGAGAACAGCAGAGTCCTGTCAAAGGCTATTCAACACTCAGGCTCTCACTCATCCCTTATGCTTCCCTTCCGATGAACCTTCGGTCTTCCAGATAGCTAGCCCTCTAGGGCGTAGGTCCTCTCTGTTCTGGGACTGTACAGAAAATTGAGACCTCTAGGATCCCGGCCTACGACTAGTGCTCTCCACTGACACAGGTAGTAAAATACCGACTGTAGAGCTCTGTAGCCTATACTGAATCTAGAAAAAGAAAGAGAGAAACAAAAAGCTTTCGCAGTAGCTTCACTTCTCCGTGACTGCTTTTACTCCCCTTCCTGAATCAGAACACAGTAGCCTCGTATTCATCACGCTAGAATGATCCCAGCATCCTTTTTTTGCCCGACACCTGATGGATTCAATAGCCCTGAAAGGGAAATAGAGAGTTGCAAGTATGTGGGTTGAGTAATGAGTATTCAGGTAACTCAAGACCACCATCTGTTTGTGGGGGGCTTACAGCAGGAAGGAAGAGATGTCTCAAAATCACTGATCTGGCATTCACACACTCCCTTTTGGAGAGCGGACACTGGAGCTGATCCACAAAGATTCTCTTGAACATGCTTTAAACAGGCCCTGGCGCGCTGACTCACCTGTCTCATGAGCTCCGGGTTATTCAGCATGTGGCTTATCTCTGGATTTCTCTCCATGAGCTGCTGCATCTGGGGATTGGCCATGATCATCTGTCTCATGAGGTCAGGGTTAGACATCATGTTCTGCACCAAGGGATTCTCCATGATCTGAGAAAGCATCTCTGGGTTGGACATCAGCTGCCGCTGCATCTGCTGCTGGAGCTCCATGAAGTTGGCAGAGCCCATCCCAAGGTTGCCCAGCCCAGTGATGCCACCAAAGCCAGCTGGAGAGGGAACAACACACGGGGAGAGAGGCGTGAGTCAGTAACTGTCGGCAGCTGCAAAAAGAGGACAAGCACGTCAGCTGAACTGCACCCACACGAATCTGGGGGTACCCTATATTCCTACGGCAGCCAACTCTGAGGGAGGACACCCCCTACACATGCTTCAACAAGGGCCTTGGCATTATCCTGAGCAGGGAAACTGAGGTACGCTGGTGGAAGCGACTCACGCAAAGCCTACAGCAAGCAGAGATAACTGCAGGGGTCAAGAACTCCTTGGTCTAATCCTAGGAAATTCGTCTTTCGTGTCACACCTTCTCACAGCCGTCACTTACACAGGATGGATGTAGCACTATTAGGGCCTCCGTCTCCAGGACCTCCCATGGTCCCTGACCCACTGCTCCGTCTGCTGCCGCTCCCTGTGTCAGAACCGGCGCTGCTGGATGTGGAAGGCTGAGACGGGGCAGCAGGAGAAGAAGGGTTTGCAGTGGGGGCAGAAGCAGCATTGGGGGCAGAAGCAGCAGATGTTGAATCTTGGACCCTGCGAAGAAACAAAAGAAGGCATTAAACTCTTGAGATTCAGGAACGGTGAGCAGAGGCCTCTGTGGGGGACACAGGACAGCGCACCCCACACCGACTGAGCCTCCCTTTGCGCCTCTTATCCCCACAGCAGCCAGCCCTGGCTGCTTCCATTCCTGCCTGGACGGACGGACGCACAGCTGTGGTCCCAGATGCCTTCCATCTCCTGGAATCTGCCTCCCAGCCTGATGCATAACAGCCCCGGACATTTTATGCTGGCCCACACAAAGTGGCTTGACTGGTCTTACCCCGAGTTGTATCTAGCTCTTCCTTGAATCGCACTGAACTATTTACCTCAGCTATATCCTTGAGCAATGAGTTTGCTCCAAACAGGAAAATCCTCCTGCTTCTCCCACAGAAACCACAGGAGGTTACAGCAGGGCTAGTGGATGGGGTAAACAAGAAGCTGCTTTTCTGCAAATCCTCCCATGCACTGAATATTCCTATCAGTGCTCCTGGGGGCAAAAATAAGTATCAGCATTGCTCTACAGATAGGGAAACTGAGGCATGAGGCAACCAGCATCTGTCCCATGAAGCTACAGAATGTTTCTGGCCGGCTGGGCTATGAATTCACATCTCTGCCACTCGCCACACCCTGCACACAAGGCTTCTCCGTCCAACACAAGTTGACTAGAGCTTCTTTTAATACGCACGTGCAGACACTGCACCATAAGCCACAGCAGAGCAGATGCTGGACATGGGCTTTATTGAATAAACCAAGCCAAGCTAATACCTTGTAATCACAGTTCCTCCTTAGGATTTTTACTGGAATTTGAAAGAGAACATTTAAAGATTCCCTGAAGCACCTGCAGTCATGACAGTGAGTCCTGGACTAGTGCTGAAGAGCTTTCACATGAAATTAGACCACAAAACTCACTTTACTTGCCTCAAATAATGCTATTATGCCACTGACAAGTAAAAAAGAACAATCATTTCTTGATTATATTTTTTTCCAAACCAAGAAAAAGTCCTTTCTCTAACTCGTTTTCCTTTTTCACTCTTATTCTAGGACTTAAAAATCAAACCTGAAGGTCCCTGTCCACTTTCCGGAGTCACCTGACTGCTGCTGCTGAAAAGCAGCAGCCACTGAGAGGGAGGCAGAGAGTGGGGAAACAAAGCAAACAGGAAGCTGAACAAAAAAGGAAGAAGGAAGCTGCAGAAAGGTCACTTGGTTTCTCTCAGCACAGGAAGAGGCTGTAATGTCTTCAGTAAGCACTTATCTATGACTATTAGCAGGGGAAAAAAAAACGAGCAACCCAGGACAGCTCTCTTGTTTACCCTTTGAAATGGTTCACAAGTACCCCAGTTGGCTGTGGAGACAGTGGGAAACAGCGTCAGGCTATCAGGCTACCTGGAGATGCACAATCCAGAGAGAGGTCTCCTGCAGAAGCTGACAATACACTTGCTTGTCTTTGCAAAAAAAGAGAGGGGGGGGAAAAAAAGCAGTAATCTTGACTAAGCCAGTAAGGCAGCTCTCCCAGGGGACAGCAGAACGGCACAAAGAGACACAGCCCCGTTAGCTCACCGGGAGTCCCATCAGACTGCAGCAGGGAGCCCGAGAAACAGTTGCAAAGGGTGTTTTTGAGATCAACGAGACACGGCTGCGCCTGAAGCATACCAACTGTTCCCAAGAGCCTTCCGTGCGCACTACTCCATCGGGCAGCACTGGGAAAAGCCTGCAGGACCTCGCGGTCAATCCTGCGTCCCTTTCTCAGGCCAAGCTACACAGTGTAGATGGACATAAGCGAGCCATGTCCAAACTGGGTGCTACCCCGCGGTGTGCCTGCAGTACTATACTTGAGCTAACAACCGCACCACTGCGTGCACGTGGTCATACATCCCGAGCCTCCGCACACTCCCACGGAGGTGGAGCACCCACCTGTCTGCACCTGCCCGTGCAGAGATACTATAGGTACCACACAGAAACATCGCTCTGCCCTACAGTTAGTGCTCTGTACATGCAGCATGCCTCCCGTGGCACCCAAGAGAGCGCGAGCACAGGCTCAGAGCAGAGAATACGACAGGAAGCAAAAGAAAAACTGGGTATTGGTTTCAACTTCAAGACGAATTCATTGCGAAAGTAATTTCAGTTAACAGCACCTTATCTTTGTTAGACCTAGTATCAAGTTCCAATGGGTTCTTTCACGATTACTAAATTATGAACACTCAAAATACGCAAAGCCACATACACGAGTTGTGTTAAAGAAGAGTCAACTCCCTCAGGTACTTGCCACAAACTTACAGCGCTGTGTAACCTAGGGAAAAGACAGGGCGAGCGACAAACCCCACAGCTGCACAGCAAAGCCGTGGCAGGGAGAGCGCCTGGGAGAGTTCTCCTGTCAGATCACCGCTGCCAGACTCACACACACCCCAAAACCAGCACTCAGGCCTCACGCAAGTACTCCGCTTCAGTCACCAACCGCACAGAAGTGCTCCACCACCGTTTATTCGCATCATCCGTTTATCCTCAGCCCCCCCAAGACCAAACAGCTTCTTACTTCTGTGGAGTCTTAATGACCAAGTGTACAGTCAGCCCATCTTTGATCCCATGTTGATTCAACGTGTCTCCATCCTTCAGGATCTTCCCAGCAAAGATCAGAACCAGCTGATCCTGTTTGGCTTTAAACCGCCTGGAAATCTCTTCTTTGAACTGAAAAACAAACAAAAGCATTTTTCAGGCAAAGGACCGAGACCAGAAATTTAAAGCTAATACTCCAGATATCACATCCACTATGCAAACAGCATAAGGAACTGACAGTCCTCCAGTACCTCACCCAAAAGAAGCCCATGCACGTACCAATTCCGTCACCAGTTGCTGAGGATGTCTGAGGTGTTAAGAAAAAAAAAAAAACAACACAAAGACAAGCTCTGCATTTACAAAATGTGCCGTAAATTTCAGAAAGAATAGAATGATTACCTCACGAAGAGGTGAAGGCTTCCAAAGCCAGATCAAGTGCATCTCTCAGGTCTAATCCAAATACACCATTTATCCTCTGAATGACTGAACTTTTTTTTTTTTTTGTCTCTGCTCATTTGATTTTTTTCCTAAGGAAAGCCCAACTCTGATTTAATACAGGACAGAGCTCTATGGAAAAGGGAACAATCCTTTATCAGCCAATGGAAATAAACTAGGTCTTCTCCAATTCCTATTTCTGCAACTGAATTCCCTATGAGCATGCCACGCCACGTAACACGGACACCTCTTCTTTACTCTGTGATGGGGTGGGATTAACACCTGCCAATACCATTGTCACTGCTAGCCCAGCCGGGACATTTCCAACCTGAATTGTGAGGAAAAAGCCATGCGTTTGGAAGCCACAAACTAGAGGAAATCAGAGGGAAAGGCCAGGATGGAAAGAGAAGCACACACCTGTCCCAGAGGAGCTCACAGCCTTCGCACTAGAACCCTCAAAAACACTGTCTGGGAGAGTGCAGCCCTGACCCCAGGTCATCCTGGTCACAAAGCTTTGTGCCCTCCTCTGTCACTTAACATCCCACTTATACCGACAGGCTCTCAGGAGCCAACTGGGAAGGAGCGGGAGGGCCACATGTCCTACAGCCCCTGCCTACCCCACAACTCTGCTCCCCACAGATCTCCATCAGGTCCTTCACACCGCAACCTCGTGCCCTACACCCCAGATCAAAGCGCGCAGCAAGCCGAAAGCCGTGCTGATGACACCCTGTCCCAGTGGGCACAGCCACTTCCAACAGTGCTTGAGCCAGGCCTTGCAAATTCCAGCCCCCTCCCGCTCGCCCCATGCCACCGTGCCCTGTGAAGCTCCCTCGCAGGAAGGGCTGATGTTCCCTTTNGGACTGTCCCCATCCCAAGCGTCACCTCCCTACTCAAAGCCCCCTACCAAGCCCCTGCCCTCACCCAAGTCTCCCAGCTCCCCCCGAGCCTGGCTCCCACAAGGCCCCAAAGGCCAGGGGTGCCCCCCAAGCCTCCCCAGCTCCCCTGCCAACCCAAATCCAGGTCTCCCAAAAGTCCTCCAAGTCCCTCTAGCCCTCATCTCCAACCCAAAGCTGTNGAAAGCCGTGCTGATGACACCCTGTCCCAGTGGGCACAGCCACTTCCAACAGTGCTTGAGCCAGGCCTTGCAAATTCCAGCCCCCTCCCGCTCGCCCCATGCCACCGTGCCCTGTGAAGCTCCCTCGCAGGAAGGGCTGATGTTCCCTTTCCTCTGCTCCATCCAACCTTTGACCCAACTGATTTGCCCAGCCCCCCTCCTCTCCCCCGAGGGATCTGCCTCCCAGCGTCCAGACCCACACCACCAGCTGCTTCCCCACAGGCAGCCTCATACACACTCCTCCAGCTCTGCCCCCAAAGCCGCTTCTCCCCATCGCGGCACCCTTCCCAGACCAACCGCTCAAGGAACACCTTCCCTCCAGCACCCGGCACAGCCCAGCCCGCAGGCCGAGCCCCCAGACCCCCCACCCCAATCCTTCACAGCCCTCTCC
>VXBH01009362.1:0-11465 GCA_013400035.1 Rynchops niger | reverse complement strand
GTGTTCATTATTAGTTGCTTTAAGTCAGTCTTCAACAAGACCTTGAAAAGAGAAGGAAATGCATTGATATACACAAAGAAGCTCATTTATAACTTTGTAACAAACATCTTGGTGCACACTAATACCTTTGTGATTCAACTGACTTGTCACAACTCCTTAGAAACTAGAAAAGAAAAACAAGCAGTAATCTTATATTTAGAATAAGTTTGTGACTGCTCTAATATTTTGTTAGGAAAGCCTAATTTCAAAAAATTCAGTCTATANAACATATGTTTTCCAGGAAGGGAAATCAAACAAACAAAAATGGAATGAAGCAGAGAACATTTCTCTCTAAATATGTTTGGAGCACAATAAAAGTGCTTCGGGGAATTTTAGGCATAGGTAAAGGGAATGTCTGTCGTAGTCTGCAGCTCTGGAGCTAAAGCACAGTGAATAATGGTACAGCACAAAAATGCCACAAGTCTATACCACAAATGTTTTTTCTGAAAGGATTAAAAGTCTTTTTGTTGTTTCCTTTTGGTCTCATGGCTGTAGCAGCATTTTGCAGATTTTAACACAATCCCAGAAGCATTTCCAATGGAGAAAAACAAAGGCTGGAAATAAAGTGTCTGAGTATTTGTGAGGTGATACGTTGCTGCAAATAAAGAAATCCCAGATTTACTGTGATGCATGCTGAAACCCCTATGATACAGTTGACAAAAACATAGTTTAAAATATCATCTGAAGCATCCAAGGTCAGCCTCAACAAGGTGAAGAAAGCAAGCATGGCACTTTTTATTCAGGAACCTCAGACTGGCCACTCTGAGGCAATTAGGGTTGACACGCCGTCCTCCAGCTGCACTGAACTACCGTCATCGGTCACTCCTGGAGACACTTGCATGTTGCGGATGTTTTTGTCATGTATGCCTGAAAAAAACGAGTCAGATTATCAGGCTGGTTATTGAATAGTGCCTGTCTCCTTTTGTCTTCTTCAGAAAATCTCCTGGGGATACCAACAGGTTTTCTAATTAGACTCTGTTACATCAACACGAGCCGCAGTGATGCAGCGTCTCTCCCACTTGCTGCTCTGTAGCAACAGGAGGTCAGTAACGGTTTAGTGGTACACAGAGTTTATTGCATGAATATTTATCAACTGTAGGTCTGTATTGAAAGTGCCTATATCAGCACTCTGCTCTGTAGTGGTTTCTCGGTTTGTTTTTAAACCCCTGTGCATTTAATTTCTCATGCCAATGAATAAGGAGAGAGAGAAAGAGAAATTAGGAACAACTCCCTGGTTGACATTTGGGCTTTGTTTGTGTTCATTATTAGTTGCTTTAAATCAGTCTGCAATGAGACTTTGAAAAGAGAAGGAAATGATGTGAGATCCACAAAGAAGCTCATTTACAGCTTTGTAATAAAAATCTTAGCACACATTGTTAATTTTGTGATTCAACTGCCTTGTCATAACTCCTTAGAAAATGGAAAAGAAAACCAAGCAGTAATCTTTTATTTAAAATAGCCTTGTCTGTGACTCTACTCCATTAAAAGTAACATCCGTTTTCTCAGCAAAGCCTCATTTCAAAAAATTCAGTCTATAAAGTGAGGCAGGGTGCATTTTTATTGTTAAAATTTTTCCCGAGCTAAAAACTCAAATCTAACAAAAACACAAGATTTCCTAAATACTGCTCATTTCCTTATTTATTTCAAGAAAAAAAAACAATTTTTCAGTGTCTAAAGCAATTTTTAAAAACCTTATTTAAGAGTTTCTACTTTTCTACTTTGAGTCAAGTAATTTCATTTTTTTTAAATGAAAGCAGCATTATTTAGAATAACTTTCAGTTTATTTTTACATATATAAGAATTTGAGAGTTTTAAAATTTTAAACTCCAGTGGAAAACTCTTAGTGAACAGAATTGTAATGTTCTCCATAAATGAGATAGAGAAGATAGAGGATGTTGTANGGGGAGAATTACCTCCCTTGACCTTTCACATTGCTTTTTATCAAAACAATCACATTGTCCATTTAATATTCACGGTGGGTTAAAAATAGTATTTTCAGAAGCACTGGCATTTTTCAGTCTAAGTAATGGTGAGACCCAATTGAAAAAAAAGCTTCCCATTGGAAAATTCGTATTGAACAGAATCATANAACTCCAGTGGAAAACTCTTAGTGAACAGAATTGTAATGTTCTCCATAAATGAGATAGAGAAGATAGAGGATGTTGTATATCTTTCTTCCTTTTTTTTTTTTTTCCTTCCTAGTAGACTGGTTTTTTCCTTCCTCTGTCTGCTTGGCTGAGACTCACACAACTCTCTCATTACTGCTTGTGTTGTTTGGTCTAGCAGCTCACTTCTCACATAGAGGCTATAAGCCCTTTGAATCGGGCTTGAGTTTGACCTGTACATCTGAGCAATCAGTAAGGACAAGCAGACTCCCATTTTTCATTAGGGAGGGACTCTATGCAGTGGTATCTCGCCATTAAGATTTACAATTACACCAACCCTATTGTTCATTAACCCAAGTTTTAGGGAGCAAACTTTCATAAGATTTGTGCAGAGGTCTTACAGAATTTAGAAGAGAGTAGATTTTGTTGAGTGTGTGGTTTTGACCTTGAACTCTTTCCTGACTAATTGTCTAGCACTAATGCAAATGCTCCAACTAAAACTGGGATCTAACATCTCTGGTGGACCGGAGAAATTTCACAGTTCCCTCTATGCAGCTCATGAAAATGCGGAAAGAAGAGGGCAAAAGGACTGAAAACTTTGTGTGGTCTCAAGCGACAAGAACACTTATGAAAATGACTAAGTGCCTTCTTTTGTTCCCCTATGGTAGTTCAGAAGCGTCAATGCCTGTCCTGTGGTGCCCATGGATTTAAAACAGAATTCAGTTACAGAGCACACACTTCTTTGTCCTCTATGAAATGTTAAACACCAACTCTAATTTTAACATCAACACGACTGATATCTCATGTAAGATTTATAATATGTCCTTGTACATTTGGTGTCTTCCTTTACTCTTAGTGACATATTTCTGTTCAACATGGTGTTGGGCTTTGACTTACTATGACCAGGGCAAAATACTTCAAGGAGGGTGCTGCTGTTATCTGTCCTCAAAACAGCCTCCGCTTTTTCCAGATAATTATGGTTGTCTTCTTTTGAAATGCCTTGAAACTTCAGGTGCCCGAGAATTCCTGGGGTCAGTAAACAAACAGAGTGACTATTTGTATTGGCAGAAGTGTTCTGTCTGTGTATGACTGAGACAAAAGCAGCTAAGATGACTCAAAGACACAAATGACAAGCTCATTGAGGCATTAGAATTCTGGGCAAATTTTAAAAACACCTAGTTAAAAACTTCTGTGCCATTCAAGACTGCTAAAGCAAAGCAGAAATTAAGTTCCCAGTACTGCGTTGGGCTGGGATGGAGTTTTCTTTCTACAGCCCATATGGGGCTGTGTTTCAGACCTGCGACCAAAACAGCGTTGAGATCACACTGGTGTTTCGGCTGTTGCTGAGCAGTGCTTGCAGAGCACCAACATCTCTGTTTCTCTCTGCTCTCTCAGTGAGCAGGAGGGGGTTGGGCAAGATGTTGGGATTTGACACAGCTGGGACAACTGGCCCAAAGTGACCAAAGAGATATTCCAGGTCATAAGATATCATGCTCAGCAACAGAACTGCAGGAGGTGGAGAGAAGATTTTTCCAAAGTAGCCATTGCTTGATGCCTTTGCAACCCTCTTTTTTTTTTTCCTTTTATTTCTGCTTTATTTATTAGAAGGTCTTTATCTCAACCCATGAACTTTTCGTGCTTTTGCCCTTTCAATTCTCTTCCCCATCCCTCTGGCAGGGACTAAACAAGCACCTGGCTGGGGCCTTACTTGCTGGCTGTGGTCAACCCAGCACAGTCCCCAAAAGGTTATTTAGACTACAAGGGACTTATCCAAAAGCTTTTTATGAAACAAAACTGAAAAAGACCCTGTTTCACTAAAGAAGGTTGGAAAAAAGGCCAACAGAGGAACACTGGAGTGAGTACTGAAAAGTTTTTGAGCTGTGCTTGATTTTGGTGGTTGTGCCACAAATTGTTGGAATCTGCCGTCTATAGCATTGGACATCCACATTTTGGCCTGATGGTAGCACTATTATTCCAACAGCTAATCTTGACAAGCAATATCATGAGGCAGTTTTCTATAATTATTTACTATCTACAAGTAATATCAAAACTACTATCCTACTATCTATGTTTTAGAAAAGTATGGATGTGGCTTAATTCAAGCCAAGATTATACTGATCAGAAGTAAAACAAGGGTGTATCTACATTAGCACCTACTGTAGAGCAAAAGGAGTAGAACTGCAAAGCAAAACATTTGGGCTGACATTCACATTGCACAGACTCAGAGTGGTTTACTTTGGATTAACCCTAGACTGAAGGGATGTGGTCATGTGGACTGAAGGGATGTAGCAGGTGAAGTGTATCAGGAGAGGCCGGAGATGGTAGGCTTTGGTTAAGTCCTTTCCAAAAGAAAACTCATTCTCATGTTCTGAAAGTGCTCCATCAAATGAACAAGTGTGTAGTACAGGGATGTAACTGGGAAATTCCCTCTAAAAGCATATTCTTGACACCAGCTGAAGGGGTGATACACCTGTAGTGTCCATCTGTAGACAGGCAGTTTCCAGAAATTATGGTGAACTTTTGTGAAACAACAATATTGGTTTCTTTCATTAAAATTTGAATTAAAGCTTACCAAATGTAAGCCATACTGTATTCCAATTAATTCTGAGAATTGTTGAGGACCTATTGTAATGGGTCTTTTTTGCCTGGGGTGGGACATGTCTTTTTATTTGGTCATTACATGGGTCCTGGATTTCTGCCATCTGACATGTAGGAGATGTTACTTTCAAGAAGACTAAAAAGGCTGGCCAGATCTAACAAACTGATTTCAGTTTAGTTATTTCTTGTACATTTTTGTCTGTCCCCTGTTGAGGAAAGGGGTGCTGGAGAGCAATGACCTAATCCAACCAGGCGAAGGTGCTGTAGGAGGCGGGACGGAACACAGTTGTTCTAAGCGAGGTCTCCAGGTGACAGGGAACCAAGCCTGCTTCAATCTGCTGTCAAAATGTTTGGCCAGTTCACTGAGCTCCCAAGCTGTGCCAGGGTCCTCTGATCACAGCACAGGGCCATATAGTCAATAGGCATTGCCAGTCTTTGCCTCACACTCCGAAAACAGGACTGGCACAGCCTGACTACCTGCTCTGTTCCCCTAGGGATTGTTGATTGCAGTAATTGGATGCTTTGGCTAATTATGATTTAATTTGGAGTAAAAAAAGTCCAAACCCAGAAGTCCCTGCTAAATGATCCAGCTGGAGCCTGTTCTAAGCAAGCAGCTCATTAGCTGAGCGTGTCTGTCTTTGGGCCACTGGGTTTTACTTGAGTCAGATGAAACAGTTGTGGTCGTTGGGAGACTCCGCTGTGAACCACTGGCAGAACACAGCTCAGATTAATATCTCCAGGTACCAGAAAGTGCGCAGAAATTTTATTTTCCTTTTTTTCCTGCTTACTTGGATAGAATCTCTGAGAAACAATGTAAATAAATAAAGAATTTTGCTGATGCCTTCTTGGCTTCTACTCCATTAAGTCTTGGTGTTCACAGCTCTCAGTGGATGAGAAATAGTGCTGGAGAACAGGGCACCGTCCCAGAGCTCTCTGAATCCCAGGGAAGATGTCACAGGTCAGGTGTAAAGGAATTCTGTCACCATGTTCCCCTATGATATCACCAACATGATGACGGCAACAGCCCCTTTGTTCAGTGAAATATCGCTCTCAATAGAGTTTGGAGCAGGGAAAGGGTTTCTTCACGTCTGCGCAAGAACTGGCACATTTTGTCCCTCTGTTTGCAACACGACAAGGCAACTAGAGGAAATCCTGGGGTCTCTCACAGTGGCACCAGGCTTCGTAAATGTGGGTGTCCCTGTAGGACTGTCAGGGACAACTGAGGACCTACAGGAGACCCATGTCCTCCTGCAGGCGGGGTGGGGTATCCCACCCTCCTGGGATGGCAGCAGGGTTTCGCACAACTGTGCTGTGCTCCCTTTGCCAAGTCAGAGACAGCGCACTCCGGCCTCAGCACCTGCTTCTCATATTTTCAGTGTGACTAGTCTATAACTATTAATTATTTCTGTGTATTGTTCTTTTAATAGTAACGATGGAGTTTTTCCAATTTACACATGGCAGAGCAGGTTAATGACCTGGAATTTCACAAGCACTGTATCATAATTATATCAGTCATTAAACCTCTAATGGTATTTTTAAAAAATGGAAGAGAGAAACGCTTCTCTCACTGTCCTCTTGTGCTCCAAGCTGTTCTGTAGCTTTTTGTATTTGCTGAACTCAGTAGAAGGTAGGGATGTTAAACTTCGTGTAGAAATGAGGTTGGCAGATCAATGATGTGGCTCAGCTAAATCCTGCCTCTGAAATTAGCTACGTTTGTAGGGAGAATTAAGGTGGTGTCTAAAGAGTGGCCTGGCTGGCAAGCGAGGACACGTTGGGCTCCATTATTCTGGGTCAATGGTTGGTTTTATACCTGAGGACATGCCACTTCAGTCTTTCGTGTCTTTATTTCTTCTGCCATTTAGTTTCCCCAATTAGTGCAACTGAATGAATTTCAGCATAAAACCTGTATGTTCAGGACAAAGGGCCTTGCTTGCTGCTGTTATAAAAAAAAAAAGAAAACAAACAAAAAAACCCAACCCTGCAAAGCTGCAGAGGCTACCATTCAATGAACACTTGGAGTGTTTCTGGCAGTAGAAAATCGTTGTGGTGTGGATATCTGGATATGTTTTTCATTTTATGTTCATCATAAGACTACTGAGGACATGCATAAGTTTTGTCTGAATTTTATGTCCAGTGGCAGTTCAAATTTTTTCTTAAACCACAGAAACTGAAAGCTACTGAGAAAACAGCAAATTTTTTTGACAATTTTGTCAGTCAACTAACCATTGTGGGCTCATAATAAATTCTATTTTTGAAAAATTAATTTAAGAAAACCAAAATTCAAGTAACGTACAATTTCATTGAAACATTTTCTTTCCGTTTTAAACTTCAGGAATATTTGTATCACTTGCCAACATATGGGAAGATGCTTAGCTGAAAATGAATTATAAACTGATATTTAAAGAAACCAGCTTTCTATATTTATTTTTAACATTCTGTAAATTCTTTTTTAATTAAGTTTGTACTGAAAATTCTTTTAAAATGATAATTCTTCACTTCATTTCTTGGCCCGCAGTTCCTTAGAGAAGGCTCGTGGTATTTCTGTTTCTGTACTTTCCTCTTAGTTTCTTGTTAGGTGTTCACTTTTTTGGGGGAAAGGACATATTTTTTAGTGGACACAACTTAACTAATATTTGTTTCCCTGGCTTTGTTTATGTTACTGACTCAGGAAAACTTTATGAAAGCTATTAGGGTGGGGATAAACTGGTGTCTTACTCCATGTAGTCTCTTGGAATCACTGAAGAAGAATGTTAGAGGCTGAAATATGTCAATATTGGTGCCAGGGAGAAGATCGATACAAAGAATTGAAGCATTAGATGTTCCATGGCTGTAAATAGTGGGTTTGCTCTGTTTCAAGGCTTTGGTCATAAAGGAGCTGGTACAGAAGAAGTTGAGCAGCAGTTATTTCTCTAACAGAGATTGTGCTTTGTCTGCAGCAACACAGATACAAGATGCCTCTTAAAAACGTTAAAAAATGCATAAGGTGTCCCACTGTACTTGCGAACCAGTGCTGATGAGGTACCTGAAACACAGTTCCGAACACTGAAGAAAACACAAAGCAATTACTGCCAGAAAAGCATAAAATCTTTACAAATAAATGATGATAGTATTTAGTTTTCACGTTTTTCTCCCTATTCTGTTCTTCCAGAGAAAACTCTTAGCTTACGCTCTGTCAAGGGGCGCTTGTGACCGTGAAGCTCTCCGGGAACCCTTTGGGTCCAAGCAGACCACAAGTTGTGGCCCTGGTCCCATTGAAGGGGATGCCATGGGCTCAAGTGCTGCCGGGTCAAAGTGTCAACCAGGAACCTGTCTCAGCTGGAGGGGGAGGGAATGGCAGGGTGGATATTTCCCTTTAGGAACCTGGGAGAGATCTTTTCAAAATACAACATGAAAAAACTGCTGCAAGGAGGAAATGTTTTGATATTTTTTTTTTTTTTTTTCATGATAAAAAAAACCCCAAACAGCTAGCTTTTGGGGAAGGGTTGATCACTGGAAAATGAAAATCCTATGAAGCAGAATCAAATATAGTTAAAACACCGNGTATACTTTTTAAAGAAAAAATACTGAATCCCCTAAGAATGTGACAGAAATCTATTTATATATAAAATACCATGCGTAACTTTTCTTGTATCTCTTGTTTTATGATTCAGTTATTAGCAGCGGGTTAAAATCACTATTTCAAAGTACAGTATTGTATGGAAGTGTATGGGTTAGAGCTGGCAGTTTACTGGACATAAGGCTTACTTTGTCTGCATCATTACTAAGCCACAGTGAATGCATTATTCTATTCAAGTTGATATCACAGCTTGCTTTTACATGTGATCAGCTTCTAAAGTAGACAGCAGTTATGAATGAAAGGNTTTGATTTTTTTTTTTTTTTTTTCATGATAAAAAAAACCCCAAACAGCTAGCTTTTGGGGAAGGGTTGATCACTGGAAAATGAAAATCCTATGAAGCAGAATCAAATATAGTTAAAACACCGGGTTAGATGAAAGACATTAAAGTCTCTGTCATGAAAACCATATTTTCTGGAAGAAATACCCACTTTTTTTTTTTTTTTGACAGTAGTAATGAAATATGCTGTTCTAAATTAACAGATTATATTAAAAAGGATATGAATTTTAAGCAGAAGGTTTTATTATTGTGCTTGCTTAACATACTGAACCATACAATTAAAAAAACCCAACAACATTCTTGTAATCACAAAACCACTTTTATTGTCTGGACTAACTTTAGTATTAGCTGGTTNTTGCTTTTACATGTGATCAGCTTCTAAAGTAGACAGCAGTTATGAATGAAAGGCTAAAGAACATCGCGCATTCATAAGCAACAGGATTGAAACACTTAATATTATTAAAGGATTTTTGCTAACGAGTTCTCTCAACGTACAGAAGTTTTAAGTGGCTTCTCATCTTTCCCATTAGTTTTAGACATGATTAGGATAAAAGCCATAAATAAATAAGTCTAATTCGAAGATAAAAAATATTTTTTGACAAATGCTAATAAATTGTGTTTGCGTTTAAACATTTTAATTTAATATCTTGAAATATTTTTACATCCTATCACAAACTAGCTGCTGCTCTTTTTGTTAGGAAAACATAATTTTTAAAGAAAAAAACTCTGAACTGAGCCTGACAGAAAAACTTCGCAATTTATCTACTCTTCCCTTGTGATTCCCTTCATGAACAANGAAATGTGAAAAAAACACAAAGCTTAGAGAAAATTAGTTTAATGTCCTTTATTCAGCTTTATTCATTAGTTTTTACAATGAGTTGTATCACCTGATTTCTGTGCACCCAAACGCTTAGATAAGAGACACTAATTTGCTGACTGCTGGTATTAGCACACAGATTGGAGTACTTATTATTCAATTTGGTTTTTATTGTCAGGCGTTGTTACCATTCTTTTTTTGCTATTTTACTCTAGCAGTTATGTAACAGGGACATAATGATGGCATAGACTAGATAAATACACTAATAGTTGAAAAGAATAAGTCTCTGGCACATTTTATGTTTGGAGGTTTTTTTATGTTTTCATTATGCTCTGGTTTTATTTACATAAACTATTTAGGAAATGTATTTTAAAAAGGAGGAAAGTCAAATGATCTACTCTGAACTGACAAATATTTTTTCCTTTAGTGAAAAACCAATTTTGGAGATGAGATGTAGTCTCACCTCCTGCGTCACATGTCTTTTCGTCTGTAAAACTGTGAAAGATTCTTTTCTATTTTGCTTCACTAATCAATTACATCATCCATGTGCTACTGCATTTGCACTGGTATTTATGCTACATATAAATCTGCAAAAATACAATGCTAAATCATATCTTCTATATCCAGAGAACAGTCAGTAGTGTAATCTTGCTACTTCAGTTTTGCTGGACTGAAGTGTTCTTACCTAGAGTTGTTACTTGCATAGTATAATCAACAGAAGTGGAAGCTTTTGTAAGGCAATTTATTGATCTACATGATCAATAATCTGCACATTTCAGCACATAAAGAACTGTGAATTCCTTGAATATGATATGCCCTGTGCTTGTGAAATTTTAGAGTGCAGACATTTAAACAAAAATGACACTGCGAGAACGAGTAGTGCATTGCTATTCTTTCTCATTTTTTATGATTTTTATATTTGTATTATTTCTATGTTTTTCAGATTCATTACTGCTGCTGTTGTGAATGTGCAACAGTTCATGTCCCTGGAGTTTGGAGTCCCTGGCATAGTTTGGAGTAGAACGAGCAAAAAATATTGGAGAAAAATGGTACTTTTTTGCCAGAATATTTTCGTTATGGTATAGACTGCCATTACCAAGGAACTGCTGCCTGCTTCACTGTTGTACCATCTCTCCCAGATAAGGAAACGCTAAAGCGGGTGATTTCTGTGGAGGATAACTAGAGATGGATCAGCGCTGGTCCAGCCTGCAATGCCTGCTGTCTCCAAACGTGGCCAGAGACAGCTGCTTCAGGAAAAGAGGTCAGCAGCCTGCTCCCCCCATTTCTCTGTTCAGGATTTATACGCTCCCTCACTTCTTCCCATGTGACGGCAGTGGTATAGTTTCTGATGTTTCTGTCTATTCATTATATTCATGTGTTAACGTTGCTGGATCGTTGGCTGCAATGGTTTCTTCTGGTGGTGAGTTCTAGAGTCCAGTCACATGTGATACAAAACCACTAGTTTCTTTTGCAAGCCTCGAACTTTGCACGGTAGTATTTCATTGGGTATCGTGTCAAGAAGACCTCACTCCAACTTCAGTATTCAATTTGCTGATATTTTTTATCACACCTTCCTTAATTCTTTGTGATTAGAAACTTGATCTCTCTCTCCTTTTTTCAAACAAAAACTTCTAATTTAAGGTTGTAATTTTTTCTCTGAACAGCTAGTTCTGCAACAGCTTTATTGCGGAACTCCTCACTCAAAATTTGTGACTTCTTCAAAATATTCATGATGATTTGAAGCTTTCAGATTGGAAAGATTTGTCATGAAAGACCTTTAAAATGCATGGAAATGTAATATCTCATTTTCTGTGTGTCATAGTACAGGCCTAATGAAATATATTACTGTGAGCTCATCACTACTGACTAATAAATGGTATAGCTTCATTATGCTTTGCCATGGTATGGTATCAAGGTGTTTTAGTCCCTGAAATTCTTTCTGTTCCTGGTGCCATATTTCTTCTACCGCTAAGAAGTCTTTTAGTCTCGCATAACCAACTTCCATTTTTCTC
>VXBH01009361.1:1760-15049 GCA_013400035.1 Rynchops niger | reverse complement strand
TGAGACCCCACCTGGAGTACTGCGTCCAGTTCTGGAGCCCCTACTACAAGAGAGATATGGACGTGCTGGAATCTGTCCAGAGAAGGGCCACGAAGATGATAAGAGGGCTTGAGCACCTCTCCTATGAGGACAGACTGAGAGAGTTGGGGTTGTTCAGTCTGGAGAAAAGAAGGCTCCGAGGAGACCTCATAGTGGCCTACCAGTATCTTAAGGGCGCCTACAAGAAAGCTGGAGAGGGACTTAGGACGTCGGGTAATGGTAGGACTAGAGGGAATGGATTAAAACTAGAGATGGGATGATTCAGCCTGGACGTTAGGAAGAAGTTCTTCACCATGAGGGTGGTGAGACACTGGAACAGGTTGCCCAGAGAGGTGGTGGAAGCCCCATCCCTGGAAGTTTTTAAGGCCAGGCTGGACGGGGCTCTGAGCAACCTGATCTAGTGGGAGGTGTCCCTGCCCATGGCAGGGGGGGTTGGAACTAGATGGTCTTTAAGGTCCCTTCCAACCATAACAATTCTATGATTCTAAGCTGTATTTCTTTTTTTTTTCCCCCAGACGTTTACTCTGTTCTCCTATTAATATATAGGACTTCCTTTACAAAGGATTTTATATAATTTGAGCCAAATGAATTAATACAGGTGACAAATGACTGCTGGAAATGTACTTTTAATGTTAGTTCTGTACAGTCTTTTAAGCAGTGGTGGTGGTGGGATCAAGGGGGAAGGGATATTTTGCCCCTCTATTTTCATTTAGAGGTTGCTTTCTTGAATTCCTTTTCACAAGTTACATGGTCCGACCTTATTCCTGACCCACTTCAAGCAGGAGCCTAGAGACCTTCTTAGGTCCTTTCGAACCTGAGTTTTCCTACGATCCTAAGAACAAACACAGATAAGGTTCCATACGTTTCTATGAATGTAAGTAGTTCAAATTTATGGCGGCTATGCTGTAGTGATTTTTCTACACGATGCAGGGTCTTACTCATGTTTCTAACTAGCAATCATTTAACTGGCCTGAAGGGATTAATTGATTGAATTTTAAGTTGAAATTCCAATGACCTTTTATTCACTGGCCACATGTAGCGAGCCAATGTTTAACAATGGAACTCGTCTATAGTCACTGCCTGTGCCCCAAACCGTATTTCCTACTGACAGTGGGCCACACTAGTGACATGTGATGGTTGGCCCACTTTTCTCCAGGCATTCAAATTGTCCATTTCTTCCTCATGCTGATGCATGTAATTTTAGGTACAAACTGGATGATAAAACACCTGCAAGTTTCCACAGTTTACTTGTTACATTTTTCTTCAGTTATTCAAAGATACTCATCTGTATCTTACACAAGCCTCTTAACGTAGAGAGATGTCCCACTGGGGACAACGTGGGAGGATATATGCATACATTTTTACACAAAGAAACATCTTTCTCAATGCACTTGACTCTAATGTGTCAAGAAACCTCAAATCTATCTGTGCTGCTACAGAATGCAGCAGGCCTTTCAAAGACTTAAAAATGTAATAGAAGCTTAAGCAAAAAGCTTCAGATACCCTTGTGCTTGGAGGCTGGAGAACTGAAGACACTGCCTAAGACAAATTGTTCATATCCTGATCGCTTTGCCTCAGGCTTACTGAATCCTGAGTGACTTTATGAAGTATATTTGGTTTTGCCGTGCTAGAACCAGTTTTTGTAATTATTTCTAGATGTAACTCTGAAATTATTCAGAATTGGAAGTGACCTATTGATAAACAGCTCTCATTTTCCGTTGGCAAGCTGCAACAGTCTAGGGAGTTGACCTTACAGAACAGATAGCCTAGTGAATTTTTTGAGGCGGATTCTGTCATTTGAGGGCCATATCACAGCTGGTTTTGAGCAGACAGAGGTTGTCGGCTTAAAACTATTACTTCTACAGCTGGGAGAGCTGGTTCTGTACCGCTCTCTCGGTTGACACTACAGCTTTGCATGGAAAAAATGCTCAGCGCAGAACAGTGAAATGAAGCTGTCATTACTGACCTTTAAGAACTAAAAAATTTCTGTGCCTGAGAGTGCCTCGCTGAACTCAAGAGTGTTTTTGTATGATGGACACTTGAATGCTAGACACTTGAATGCAGTCAGTGATATCTGGATGCGTCACAAGTGTGTATTTGCTCTTCAAATACTGAGAGAATAGCTACTTTAGATTGGCAGAGCAGAGACATCTGTGAATAGACTGTGTGCAGGCAATTTACCATGGATAATATTTCAGGAAAGTGCTCTTGCGCTGCTATTCAGTGAGATTTGCATGCCTGCAAAATGTCTTATTATCTTCCTGATTCCTTTTCTCCTTCTCCCATGAATGAAGCCTCCATTTGCCTCAATGGCAAAGTCTCCATATTTGCCTCAATGAAGGCTTTGTTTTTGTCTTCAACATTCAGCACAAACTTTCTGGTGATCAGAATGAAAAATGCTATCATAACAGAGGTTTTTATTCGCAGACTGCCAGTTTAGGAATATTGCTTACTGGCTTACGGAGCTGAGCGTTTAAATCCTTTTTCGTCTTTTGGAAGATTATTTCCTGCTTTTGGAAAGATTGTTCTGATACTATGTGTAAGACTTGAGGACTTTTAACTTTTTTTGGATACTTGGGTGTGTCGTATTGCATATGTTTTTCTTTGCTCCACCCAGGACAAACAGGGAGGCTTGTTCAGTGCCACAAAGCATGAGCGGCAGCACTCAGTAGCATCTCTGTTTTACTGACAGTCCAAAAAGAAAGGAGGAGGACTGACTTCATGCTGCAACACTTGGTGTTATAATCTGTCTAATAGGGAAGTATATTTAACTGCTACAATCTCTGTCCTTGGTAATTCAGAGAAACTCAGTGGAGAAACACACGCTTACTCAAGGGAGTTATTATATGGGAGCTTCCTGTAAACGTGTCTCAAAAGCATTTTCTAATAATGAGATAAATAACTTGGGTGACTGTTCCCAGAGTCTATACTGATGTGCTGAGATGTTTAATTTTCTGTGAATATGGGCCACATAGATAATAGAGACAGACGATGATGAGGCTTTCTCTTTTTTAGCTCTCTGCTGCACTATGGATTCAGTTTTAGAATGGATTCAGTGTTAGAAGCGGTTGACTAGAAGCACATATTCAATACAGTTGATCGGAGGGCTGAAATAAGGGAGAAGCATCTCAAAGGAGGACAGGGGAGAATGGGAACTTTTGACCTGTGGAAGCTTCTATTTCCATGTTATCTCCAGCCTAACTGCAGAATAAATGATTTCCTCCAAGCCTTACTACTGTACAGATGTTACTGCAGATGGCACCATCTTTGCCAAAAAAAAGCTTGTAAATATGCAGAAGGAATGTAACCAGTTAGGTTTAACTTCCAGTAACAGTTGTTCAAAACAAATGAAAGAATGCTGCATGTTTCTGTTTTCTTCCTGTATGTTCTCCCTCAGCTGGAATTCAGGGTTCTCCAAAAGAAAAGTTGTGTTTTCACCCATCATCCCAGGCACTTACAGATAACATAACAGGAAGGCTGGGCACCTACTCTACCAGCGATCCAGGAAGTATTTTCTAAATTCTGTTACAGTAGAATGAAAACCTTCCTTGAGCTGTATCTAGGGTCTAAGAGAAAGGAGGTTATATATGGCATTATTTTTCTGTTCTCTGATAGAAACTATTGTCTGAGTTTGCTACAGCAATGGCTTTATAATTGTTGAAAGTAATTTGCCCAGATTAATGCTCTCTGTTCAGTTCGTTTAATGTGACTTAATTTCATAACACTACAGGCTTTATCAGTAGTCAAAATAACCCCTGGAAACCCCCAGGAGGCAAAAATGCTTGACGAGTTTAGCTGTTGAGGCTGGATGATGCTGCTTCATGAAAAAAGAAGTAATTGTTTTGAGGGAAAGAACCATCAGCAAATTACTGGGTCTATCAGAATTCTTTGTCTTTCATCAGTCATGTAATTCGGCTGTAACTTGACTTTTATTTTTATGTTTATCACAATGCCTTTTTTTGTGTCTCTGGTAATACAGGAGTATTGTGAGTCTTCCCTAAGCCTATGCGATAAAGTGTCATACAATTAGTTACCCATAAAAAAACCCCTCACCGAATATTTTATTGGCGTGAATTTGGGATATTACCTATTACAAACACGCACATATAAAGGCACTCGTATTTTCTATTTCAACTTCAAGTTGAAAGTGTCAGCTTACATAAGATTATAAAAGCTGCTGTGTGGTTAGATTATTATTTTTTTGTTTATTTTTCTTTTCCTAAAAAGAATTGCTTTCTGGCATGAACAAGTACCCTTAAGTGTTCTGCTCTGCATAGCCAGTATGGTTGTTCTCATTAGCTTTCTCTACATACCTCGTATATTTGTTTGCAATAGCTATGACAAAGGAATTGTGAGTAGTTAGGAATGTTGGTAGTACCCTTTTATCCTTAGGTGTGGTAACATATACTCTGAATTCTGCCCTGGAACCCATTTATAACAGCAATAGGTATCAAGTCAGTCAACTGTCTTGCCTTTGACTAATCAGTTGCTGATTCTGAATGATAAAAGTAAACTTTGATTTGAGTTAATATAATCTCACATGTAATTCAGCATTGTTTTGAGACCTTTTTTCCTGAGGCTGGTCATACAAAGCATCGTTCAGTGCTTCCATTCAGGATAGGAAAAGGTCTTTGGAATTGTAGACGCATTAAACCTGTTAATAGTGTAGGAGACTTCTCAGAAATAACATTTTTCAGACAGAAGCCACTATTCTGCACCCCATCCACGTTCCCCCCCTCCCCCCAATAAAAAAAAAGAAAGAAAAAGTTGTAAAACAACTGCAGCAGCATTTCCAGGTTTTCACCTGGCTTAACTGGTTATTGCTTTGGGTTGATGGTTTGTCCCTCAGTGTTTGCCATAATTGCCAGGAGTTTATGCTTACAGGATATTGCTGTGATCAGTGGCTTATGGTTTATTGATTACTGTACTCTCAGACCTCATGCTTTATCATTTAGGATTCATACTCGATGTTTAGCATTTTGTGGTTTGCTAAAGTAAATTACAAACTCATGAAAGATACAACTCTTGAACTCCAACCCTTAAGTAAGATACGTAGTCTTCTTGCCTCACTATCCAGGGTTCGTCTCTCTCTGGTCTGATTCAAGACCTGGTTTTGATAGCTTCATTACATGCACTCAGACTTCTCAGGAAATTGCTAAGTTGTTGGAGAGAGCTGTAAGGATGTATATACTGTATAGCCATGAAAGATAGTGGAAGCAGAGACATGAGCCTGAAATGGGGCTGGGTAGTACCTCAAGGATTTGAGAAAGAACGTTTGTGGTGGTTACCCACCCACAGAAAGCACTGAAATAGTAAAAATCTCAATAATTTTGAAGGAAAACTTGGGGAATTGCCAGCTAGCATCTCAGAAACACCAGGAGCAGAAGCCAGTCTTTCTCTGACCAATAGCTATCTGGGCAGTGGCATTTTTTTGGACTTCATCGGCATGGTCATGAGGAAAATGGGCAGTGAGCTTATTAATCCTGCTAGCCCATTAAATCTTAGTTCTTGTTTGTATGTGATAATGATTCTGCTTTATACTCTTAACTTTTGTAGATGCTACTTGTGTGCTGCTTGCACACAGTATAAAGTTGTCCTGGACAAGCTGTCCCGCAGGCAAGGTTATGCAGCATCTCTGAGGCCACTGAGGATTGTAGGAGGGAGTGCTGCCGGGATGTGTTGGATTAGTGTAGGGTTCATGGGGATTCTTTGGTATCTTTGGCTGGGGGCAGTGGGGTGGGTGGAATCCAGGTAACGCACAGATCAACACCCCCAGTCCAACCAGTGTTTTCTCCTGCTGCGTCAAGGACTGCATGTTAATTGATACTGGGACTCCTCTTTACTTAGCTAATGAAGCCCACAGAATAGATCAAACACTGGAGTGCAGGAAGGGGGTGGGTGGGAAGGGGTCAGATGGGACATCCCTGTGTAAACCCAGCCCAGGTATTTCTCTCTTAAGAGGTGCTCCTGGAGAGAGAAAGGAGGGGCAAGAAGAGACTCTATCTCCCGAGACTCTTCTTCCTCCTTCAGTAGTCATATTAATCAATATATACTATAGTTTATTTGATCACCTTTATGACAGGGAGCACAAAGCACTCAAAATTGAACCTTGCCTGAGTGTGGGGCTAGTTTTCCCCTTCCTGTGGCAGATAAGATGTATTTCTTCTCTGCATTAACTTGAGGTTTTTATTGCATAAGTTTTTCACAAAATCTAGGCAGAACTGCTGTCACAGTAACCCTGTGAGACGGGCAGCGTGACAGAAGAAATATTTATAGAGTGTGAGTGGACAACTCAAAAGTCAGTGTAGCATGACACACACCTAAGGCCTTAATTTCTTCTTCCACAAACTTCGTGTCAGCAGCAGGACTGCAAAATTAAAAGCTGAGTTGTAATGAGAAACGAGAATCTCGTAACACTGAAAAGGACATCAGAACTTACTGTTGCCTCATTGACTCTTCAAGATAAAAGCTGAAGTCACTTCTGATGCTTGGCTTACACTTGGCATACATATTTTCAGTCTATACTTCTAATTTAATTAGCAGAGATGTCCATCTAACACTCGTCCTGCACAGCGTTAGCGCTGGTATCCATTAAAAAAGTAAGAATCTCTCTGCACAGGAGATACCACGTGAGACAGCAGACAGAGATGTAATTTGGGACACCTGCTTTAGAATCGAGTTGCAGTCACAGCAACAGTGTTTTTAGTGTACCACTTATGAAATGAGCATCTAGCTTGCAGCCTGCAGCGCAGCAAAGCAGTAAAGAAACAACTTTTTAAGCGGGAGATGGGTCAAACCTTGCACCCTGACACCTGCCTAGTACCTCAGAGCACCAGGCCAGCCTGGAAGCGAAGCCCCTTCCTGCCTTCAAAGCTCTGGCACCCCTCGGCCGCAGCTGCACCACTGCTCCTGGAGACTTCCTTCGCTTCCTTACCCATCCCAGCATCTCCCACCAAGTTCCAGAGCGAGAGCCGTCTGTCGCTGTCTTGAGACATGCAGCCAGCGTTTTCTCACAGCATCCCATCCTGATGTCTCAAAGACATTCTCAAACGACATTATCATCTTCGAACTTTTACCAAATCTTCCCCTAGAATCGTCTAAAAACCATCCCGGTCCCTCCCCTTGTCTTCAGAATTCCCACAAAGGTCGCTCTTTCGTTCCGTTGCGCCGCTGGGCGGTGGCGGGGCCGCTCCCCACAGGCCGACCGAGACGCGCGCACGGCCGCCAGCCGGGGGGCAGCTCCTCTGCCGCGGGGGCGCGGCCGTGCCCTGCCCTCGGTCCCGCAGGTTCTTCTCCAATAAGCTCCTTTCCCCTCGCTCTCCGTGCCTCTTTGTTTTCTGCGCTTCCCACCTGATTTTTCGCCTTCTCCCCTTCCTCTCCCCACCCCTTCCCCGCTCGATTTCTTCCATCCTTGTTTCCTTTCCCTCACTCACCCCCATTTTTCCTGACATACTTTCTTCTCTGTCTCCTTCGCCCTTCTCCCCTTTCTCTCACGCTGGCCCCCCATTTCTTCTTCTCCCCCTTTCCCTCATCTTACAAATTCACCTTCCCTTGTCCCTCCCATCCATCTTTCTTTTCTGTTTGCTTTCTTCCTCATCTTTCCCTGTTTCTGTCACCCCTTCCTTCAAATCCTCAGGCCTCCGGGACTTGACAGCCAGGGACCATCCCCACCCCCACGTACAGACTGGAGGTGCCAACTAAAGTGAGCACCAACTAAATCCTGCCCCAAAACACCTAAGGTGTGCTTAAACCCCAGCTCAGTGCTCCCATACCAACTCTGAAAGAGTGAGACCAGGTGGGGTACATGTTTTTCTTTTGCAGGGTAGTCCTCTGAGGACCAAAAACTTGGAAGAGAAACAGTCTAACCTGATTTGTTCATTTCAGTGATGTATTTCTAAGGAAGTAGGTAAGTATAGAAGGGGCCTAGAATGGGTAGCAAACAGGAGAGGAAAGAGCAAGGAGCATTTGACAGAGGAAAAGCTAACTAAATGACCTCAGTACTTAAGCCATTAAAAGCTGAAGGAATGTTGGTTAAGCATTGTTTATAGGAAGGTCTGAGAGGGCATAGCACACAAGGAATGGAAAAATACCATGGATGAACCCAAAGTTTTGCCTCAGGCCTGCAAGCGGGCTTTTGGCATGGAGTCCTTGTTCTGAGCCCAGGCACGTCAGTGTGGGGAGGGCGCTGTGTGCTGGGCAAGTGAGGGGTGAGCAGGGCTAGATCTTGGAATAAAAAAAAAGGAATATCAACAGCACTTGCAGTGTGAATCTGTGACAAACTCACATGGAGAGAAATGGGAGATGCGTCTGAAGGAATAAGGGGTGTGGGCTTTTCGTCTCCAAGGAGGTCCCTATGTGTCCACTGGCATCCTCCGCAATGTCCTTGAAGATAGGGCTTCTTCTGGGGTCCCCAAGGACTTGTGCTACAATGTCAATAGGCACAGGTAGTACCCAGGGCACCGTTACCCGCACCCACGTAGAGCCCCTCTGGTAGGTAGCCCCCACCTTGACCTGCTGCTTGAAAACTCAGTCAACCCAAGGGCTCTGCAGATGCCACTCAAACCAGCCCCAAAGCCCCGATCACTAAAACCTGCTCCAAGACCACTACTAGCCTCTGAAGTCCCTGGACCTCAAAACCACCCCCAAACCTGAACCATCCCCCTCCTACAATCTCAAAACTCCCCCTAAGACTTGCCCAAGACCACCAATGCCTCTGACAGCACCCCTGAAGCCTGCTGTAACCCCACCATCCGCAGTTCTGTCTTCATTCCCCTCAAGTCCACCTCCAAACAATGCTCCAATACTCACAGCAACCGCAAACCACCTACAGGCCTGCCCCCAAAACACCACGACTGCAGATGTCTCTTTATCTCCCTTCACAGGTTGGAGTCACCTTCTTGGTGCCCATGTAGTCCTGTACGCCCTTGGTCCCGTGCTGCATTAGAATGGGATGGATGGCTGGACACGGCAGGGACTGAGGCACAGGCCATTCAGAGACCCAGCAGAGGATGGGTCGCTCCCTGGAGTTCACCAGCATTTCCTTTTCCCATTGCAGTAAGACAAGCACAAGCTAGCTCTTGACTTCACTTTTTTTGTCAGTGAATGCTGATGTTAGATTACATCAGGGGAAAGCGTGAGGCTTGGCCAGGTGGCTCCCAGCCTGTTCAGCCCCAACGTAGGCCATGCTGGAGGCTGATGTGCTTCCCACTACGCTCAGACTGTATTGGGGTCCTCCTTGCTGCCTGCAACAGGATTGCATGAACTCTGCAGTCCCCTAGCACTGCTGCATAGCTGTTTTGTTGGATGAGCATGGGGCTGTCAGAGGCAAAAGGGAGCAGAGCGTAGTCCCTTGCTTCTCTGGAAGGCATGACTTTTCTCAACCTAGCATGCTCCCTGCAATGTTACTCTGGCTTCTTATGGTCAGTCATCTGTCTCCTGGCAGCATGTCCATTTGCCCTGGCCCAAGAAGGAAACGGAGAAAAAGTGCATTGAAACCAACAGCAGCTTCTGGATTCGTTAGTCAGCTCTCTTCATGAATCACACCTGCTCTAGTGGGGCACCATTAGGCCTTCGAGTATGGAAGGAGCAGGCAGGGCGTGAGGAAGGATGGAGGCTGCAAGCGGAAGCTCCAAGGAGTGAGCGGAGTTACCTGAGCAGGTTGTTCAGTGGGTGGGACATAGGCTGGGCTGGGCTGCTTGGGTCTGTAGGGGGGTCTTGGGTGCAGGTTTGCGGTTACCTGTGCGTGTTGCGAGAGGTTTCTGGTGTGTAGTGCGTGGAGGAGATGGGATGCTGTGTGTTTGCATCTGGTCTGTTGGGTACGTCGTGGTGCTGAGGGGACTGTCCATGCTTGCCTGCAGGATTACTGCACAGTGCCTTTCTCCATGGTGGTGTCTGCCTTGTCAGCTGTACCAGTGTTCATGGACAAGTGTGCATGCACCAATGTCTGCATGTGAAGGGGGAGGCTGTTACGCCTTCGGTACCCTACCCATCCCGCTTTCCCTGGTCATGGCGTCCGTCTGTCAGACAGGTGGAGAAGTTAACTCTCTATGGGTGGTTTTATGTGCCTGTGTTCGTGTTTGCTGTGAGGCAGAGCTGCTCCATCACTGGGGCTACGCCAGGGGTGCAGGATGTCTCTGCATGCATGCATGTGCCTGCATGTACTTGCATCCTTTATAGTGCAGGGTGCTCTTCCCCTGATTCTGTGTGCCCGTGGAGGTGTTCTGGGGTCTTCAGAGCAGGTTTTTCCAGGTCCTCTGTGGCTCCTTTTGCTTCCAGGAAGCCTGGAATCCCTGAAGTGCTCTGGTCACCTCTGTCGGGCAGTTCCAACGGCCTGTGGTGGGACACTCGTGGCTCTGCCGTAGTGTGATCTCTCTCTGGCACTTGGCCAGGGTCTCTGGGGCTTTTACTCACTTTTGGGCTCTGTTCTCAATGTGGGGGAGCTCATTTGGGGTCTGCAGGGCAGTTCCAACCACTGCGTTGCCACATTTAGGCAGGTGCAGGGGTGGTCTTGGGTGCTTGATGCTTTTGGTGGTTCCCTGGGGCCATCGCAGGGTGCCTTGAGGTCTTTGTTGTGTTTTTTGGACAGCTTGGCAATGCCCAAAGCTGGTATGTCCTGGGAGAGTTTTTTCAGTCTTTGGGTTCCTTCCCACAGGTTTGCTGAGCAGGCAGCCTGTCCCTGGGACACCGTGCAGGGGCAGCAGGAAGCGGGGCAGCGCACTTCGACTCGGGCTGAGGGCGCTCCTACGCACGCGTAAGTGAGCAGAACTCCTCGGAGCGCTGCGNTGCGCCGCGCCCCCTGCCGGCGGGCGGCGGCATTGCAGGCCCTTGGGTGGCGCACGCGCGTTTTCGCGCAGGGAGCCCGGTGCTGCCCACTCTCGTTTGCGCTCGGGTACTGCAGGTCGTCGCATTGCGCATGCGGCGTGTCATCTGATTGGCCCACGTCACCACGTGATTTTTACGGGGTGCGCAATGCGCGTGGTGGCGCGCACCGCTGCCTGTCCGCGCGTGTCGCGCTGGCGTGGGCCGGCGCCCGTACGCATGCGCGTTCGGTGCCAGGGCGGCCGCCGGCCGTCGCCGTAAGCGCAGTGCAGCTGTCAGGCCCTGGGAGGTGGCGGCCGCGCCCGGTGGCCGTCGGCGCCGCTCGTCCTTGCTGGTTGGCGTGCTCCCCGCTGCCGTTCTGCCTTAGAAGAAACGCGCCCGGGCCGCGCCGTGCTGCCTCGGGGACGGGAGCGCGGGTTGGTGCTGCGCGCCCATGGTCGGATCCCTTCACGTGCGATTGCTTGTGGCTTAGGGCCGTCTTTTGGTCACTGGTTTTTTTTGGTAGTAACAGGCGATTTTCCTAATTTCGCGACACCAGCAAAAAAGGAATATCAACAGCACTTGCAGTGTGAATCACCACGTTGACGTTCGTGGTTTATGTGTGTTGCATTTCTAAAGGAAATGAACTAATCTGTTTAGTGTGTTGCTTTTAAGAGAGTTGTATGTGTTGTGTTTTACAATGATGAATCTTGAAAATAATGATGTGTGTCCAATAGTAATATCGGTACTGAAAATTTTGGAGGTTTTCCCTGTAATCTTCGATGCTGAATTATGGACACGTTTAAAAACTATTGACAAACCATTTTGTGGAGAAGGAAAAAACACATAGCAAAGAAATGTACCTATGGGTGAAATTCTCAGGCAGGGCAGCTTGCTATAAGACAAATCCTCAGGTAATCACTTGAACCATAGATCATCACACATTGCAGTCACATGGAAGTAATACACTTGTTCCTCACAAAATTCTTTTTGTGAGGAATTCTAAGCAAAGTTTTCTGTATCTTAGTAAAGCAAGTCAACTGCAAATACAATTATTTATTTTTTATTAACTATGTAATATATATATATATTTCTTTTTTTACACCAAGATTTTAAAATGGAAGATAATAAAATAAGTGTAGTTGACTAGAGATGACTATTTGGAAGAAGTCAGAAGGGAAACCTGACCTTTTTAGGTATTAATCCTTGTGCTATACACGTTATCTAGAAAATGGATACATGAAAATTGTATTGTAGTAAGACTACAGTGTGGCACCTTGCTGAATTCACGATATACATAGAAGCAAACTAAATCAATTTTTCAAGATTTGTTTTGGTATTTGGCAAAATTGTTAATTTGTGCAATAATGTGATTTTTAATGTGAACGCCATTATGTTCTCACAATCATTTTAGCCTGGAGAATAATAGATTAAAATTGTGATTTCTCAGGGTTTTTACAGTTAGGAGCTGTAATTTAACCAAAAGCGTGCTAATTACAAGTAGATCCCAAGCTGCATTTTACAGGCTTATTATTAGTCTTCGAGTAGCAGATTATTAAAGACATACTTGTTTTGTTCCATATTGCCATTCAAGTATGTAGTATGTAGGTAATATTATTAGTGTCACATTATGCTTGTGAGACTGTGGTCACCATCAGACCCTAAATAAATATGTAATTTTTACTCCTATTAATTTAGGGAAGCCATTAATGTTTTGAGTGTACAGAGAGAAATGATTTTGTGAATGAAATTGTTTTTAATACAAAGCATTATTTTTAATGCATACCGACTTAATTGTAGTTAACTGTGTAACATTGTTAATGCTTTTCTATACTATAGCGTTTATGCAGTGGTTTATCGAAGTCATGGAATTATTTTTATTAACAACATGGGAATAAAATTTTGATCTTTAGTTGTGAACTATATTGTGTCTAGAGGCTTGATGGAGGCGAGCCGAGTCCGGGCAGCCCCGAGGACGTACCTGCGAGCGGACAGAAGGCGAGCGGGGAAGGCGGCGAACACCCCCCGGGCGCAGACGCCGGGCGCCTCCCCAGCTCGCCACNCCCCCCTCCGCCGGACCCCCCCCGCCCCCCCCGCCGTGTCCACCCCCGCAGGCGCTGGCCCGCACGCAGCGGCCGCTGCCCCCGAGCTGCGGGAGCCCGGTCCGCCCTCAAAGCTGCGGACCCCAGAGAGCGCTGCAGGGGGGCCGGGTAATAAACCCGCGCAACGGGTTTATTTTGTGCTGTCGCACAGGAAATCTATCCCGAGCGCCCTTCACCCTTCTCCTTTTCCCCTTTCACCATCGCAATTGACGGTCACATCGCGACCCCCCCCGGTCGGCTCCGCCCTCCCGGTCCTCCCCGGCCCCGCCTCCCGCCCGCCCTCGGCCCCGCCCCGCCGCGCTCCCGCCGTTGCCTCCCCCCCCCGGCCCAAGCCCCGGCCCTCCCCCGCCG
>VXBH01009358.1:1877200-1891509 GCA_013400035.1 Rynchops niger | reverse complement strand
GGAGCTGGGAAGTGAGAAGTAAAACACATCGTAAAGACTTAGTGTCCAACGCGACACCGACTGAAACCAACGGCAGGGTGACAGACTGAGTCGAAGCCGTCACCCGGCCATTAGGGGTCTGCCGGGGCTATACAGAATCACAGAATCGTAGGGTGGGAAGGGACCTCTGGAGATCACCCAGTCCCACCCCCGGCCAGAGCAGGGTCACCCAGAGCAGGTGGCACAGGAACGCGTCCAGGCGGGGCTGGGATGTCTCCAGAGACGGAGACTCCCCCCCCTCTCTGGGCAGCCTGTGCCAGGGCTCTGCCACCCTCACAGCAAAGAAGTTCCTCCTCGTCTTGAGATGGAGCTTCCCGCGGGCAAGTTTTTTCCAGACTGAAAAGACCCAAATCCAGTCCCTTCAACATTTTGGTGGCCCTTTGCTGTCCCCTCTCCAGCAGTTCCCTGTCCTTCTGGAACTGGGGAGCCCAGAACTGGACACAGTATACGGTGTTGTGGAGCGCGTGTATCTTCTGTGGCCACCTTGGGCAGAAACACCTCAGGCTGCGTGAGCTTATGGGTCGGTACAGGTGACAACAGGACAGGCAGATGATCAGTGTCGTGGTGCCTAGGAGGGTTCCTCAAGGATATCGCTTACTCGGAGCAAGCTTTACAGAGGCTCAGTGACGGTGGCCTGTCCCCTGAAGCACTGAGTGACTGTAAAGGGTGCTGCTCCTTCAATGGCAGCTCCTCTGCAGTGGCGGTGTCCTGTCTCAGTGGCGCTACGTTTGAGCGGCAGATGTACACAGCTTGGATCATCACCAAACGTGACCCCGACCATAACAATAAGGTTCTTCACATCAACTGACTTCTCCCTAGCAAGTTTTATCCACCATTGCTTAGAATCAGAGAATCATTTTGGTTGGAAGGGACCCTTCAGATCCTCAAGTCCAACCATCACCCCAACACTGCCCAAACCCCCACTACCCCACGTCCCTCAGCACCACGTCTGCCCAGCTGTTAAATCCCTCCAGGGATGGCGACTCCACCACTGCCCTGGGCAGCCTGTCCCCATGCTTGACAGCCCTTTATGGGAAGAAATTTTTCCCAATATCCATCCTAAACCTCCCCTGGCGCAACTCGAGGCCGTTTCCTCTTGTCCCATGGCCTGTTCCTTGGGAGAAGAGCCCGACCCCCCCTGGCTACCCCCTCCTTTCAGGGAGCTGTGGAGAGCGAGAAGGTCTCCCCTTGGCCTCTACCTTTCTTTCAAGTACTCATTGCAATAAAGTAACTTCAAGAGCCTTACAAAACTCCTGTATCTTGTGGGGAGCAACGTTTTGGGAAGAAGAACTAGACAGGTAACTTCTTCTTTTTTTTATTGTTTGATTTTTTTTTTTTTTTTTAATACCAAGATTGAGAACCTTGGAGATGACTCAGGTCTGAGACTAAAATTCCACGTGAAGTGTCCTTTTCTGTTACCTGCCGACTGCACCCCGCCCACGGAGCAGTCCCTTCCCCGGGCAGCTCACAACCTTACATTGTGCACACCCCGGCCATTATTTTCAGATATTCGGCGTTACTTCAAGGTACCAGACTTGTCTTCGTTCTTGCTTTTTCCTACCTGGCTCCCTACTCGCACGTCCTGGGGACTTTGTCCTTCTCAGTGCGGTTCGTCACAGCAAAAATCTGATCTTGGCCAGGGCTCCCGGAGTATTAAAAAATAAAATAAAATAAAAGTCTACAGTTCTGGTAAGACGCAGTTGACATATAAATGGAGAAAATGCAGTGGGCGGAGAGCGGAGAGAAGGCAGCGGTGGAAATTAGTGTGCCTGTATAAGTCAATAATCACAGGGGTCTCCCAGGTGGCAGCCATCCTAGCTTCTAAATTTAAGAGATGAGATGGAAAATAATGCCTCCCCCAACACTTCCCCTTAGGGGACTGGTATCTCTCAGGAAACCGTTTCCCAGTAATTAGCACCTGTGTCTTATAAAAATCGGCGCCTGCCACGGCTTCTCCAGCAGGGCAGTGGGAAGCTCTGCCGCATTTGCATTTTTTTTTCTGCGTATCAAAAATGTGCTCCGGAGGATGCAGTCAGCTGAAATTCCCTGCGGCGGGCGCGGTGACAGCGCTGCCCGTCCCAAACAGCACGAGACAGCTTCGGCAGGATGGTTTTCACTGAGGGAACTGCAACCAAACTGCATTCTTACTGACACTTAAAGGAATCCCAGACTGGCCGGGGTTGGAAGGGACCTCTGGAGATCATCTCCCCCAAGCCCCGGCCAGAGCAGGGTCACCCAGAGCAGGGGGCACAGGAACGCGTCCAGGCGGGGTTGGGATGTCTCCAGAGACGGAGCCTCCCCCACCTCTCTGGGCAGCCTGTGCCAGGGCTCTGCCACCCTCACAGCAAAGAAGTTCCTCCTCGTCTTGAGATGGAACTTCGCATGGTCAAGTTTGTGCCCGTTCCCCCTTGTTCTGTCCCCGGGCACCACTGAGCAGAGCCTGGCCCCGTCCTCCTGACACCCCCCTTGAGATATTGATGAGCTCCCCTCTCGGCCTGCTCTTCTCCAGGCTGAACAGCCCCAGGGCTCTCAGCCTTCCCTCAGCACAGAGATGCTCCAGCTCCTCAGCATCTCCGTAGCCTCCCACTGGTCTCCTTCCAGCAGTTCCCCGTCCTTCTGGAACCGGGGAGCCCAGAACTGGACCCAGTGCTCCAGCTGGGGCCTCCCCAGGGCAGAGCAGAGGGGGAGGATGACCTCCCTCCACCTGCTGGCCACACTCTTCTTGATGCCCCCCAGGATGCCATTGGCCTTCTTGGCCACCAGGGCCCATCACTGGCTCGTGGTCATCCCGTTGTCCCCCAGGACTCCCAGCTCTCTTTCCACAGAGCTGCTCTCCAGCAGGTCAGCCCCAACCTGTCCTGGTGCAGGGGGTTATTCCTCCCCAGGGGCAGCACCCTGCGCTTGCCCTTGTTGAAGTCCATAAGGTTCCTCTCCGCCCAACTCTCTAGATTATTCTCTAGAATAATCTCTCTTGAGATTAAAAACACCATCAAGGGAGGTGCCCGCTGTGCAGAAGAGCAGAGCAATCACCCACACCGCATACACCGACGCACCTGGATCCAGTCCAGGAGGATGGAGCACCGCTGGGATGGTGAGATGAGAGTTAGCCTCCCTCCTATATTTAGTCAGAGGCACAATGTGAAGTCTCACTCAGGTGCAGATATTCACCATAATCTCAAACCGCACTGAGCTTACGCTCAGAGGCTTTTCCAGGAAGAAAGGAGGACCACGATACCGCTAACGGACTCCAAAGCAACTCAGCTGGCCGAGCTTTGCTGGGTGAAAGAAGACAAATAATGGATGAGCACGGAGACTCAAGGGAGCCGCCCGCTTGTAAACGGAGAGAGCTCGCACGCTGCCAATCAGGAAATGGAATTTGAATAATAAACCTTTTTCTCCCCCTCAATCGAGACAAATTCCTTGTATAACCAACCTTCCCATGCAACTGCCGGGGGAGGTGCCCAACTCCGTCAATTTGCCGGATTTTACGTTGCACGTATAGATGGCTTCCCCCTCCCCCCCACCTCAAGCAAACGTAACTATAAAGAGATCTGCTGAAGTATGATCATCAATACACCATCTGAACGAGGAGAAAAGGGATTGATTTTTAATGAGGTACTTAGTTTTCTGAACGAATCCCATTTTCTTCCAGCATTTTGATTACAGCCACTTCTCTGGTCCTAAAACATCTCCTGCTTCAAGAATTACTTAAACCTAGTCTTTGTGTATGGAAAGTGATTGATTCCTTTATTTTATTTTGCAAACCCAATTTTGCTTGCTCTTTGAAGACGATCACACAAATTTTTATTTTGATGCTTTGTCATTTTGTTTCTTCACAGAAGGAAAAAAAAAAAAGAAAAGAAAAAGGATGTAATTATTTTGTGCTAGCGATTAAAACAACGGGGAAAAAAAAAATTGTTTTGTGAGGGCTATAAACTACGGGCTCATCAGCACTGCAACGGCTCTAAATCTACCACAACTGCTGCTTTGAATTGGTGCGTACAGCAGCAGCGGCAATGAAGCAGGAGGAAGATGCGACAATGACCCCAGAGGATCAGCGCTCGTGGCCAAGCTCGTTTTTTTGTGTTTATACGGCCCACCTGCCCCTTGCAAACCCAAACCCACCAGTTTAGAATCACACAACGTGTTGGGTTGGAAGGGACCTCCAAAGGCCACCTAGTCCAACCCCCTGCAGTCAGCAGGGACATCCACAACTAGATCAGGTCGCTCAGAGCCTCATCCCGCCTGGCCTTGGATGTCTCCAGGGATGGGGCCTCCACCCCCTCTCTGAAGAGGGGTTTGCGGCGGTGGGAGGTTTATCGCGGCTTGGGGGCTGCTCCAGCCAGAGACAATGGTGTGGTTTGGCTGAGGTCAGTCCATGGCGAGAACTATTTTGCCAGACGTTACGTTTGTCGCCAGCTGAATTTGAGAAGAAATCAACCGCAGGGCACCCGGTGACGGTGAACAAGAAGCCTTTGGTGTTCTGCAGAACTTGCGGAAAATCCCTCCTTCCTGGCAAAGGGATAGCTGGGACTCGAGGTGGACACTAGGATGGCTGCGATCATAGACAGTATGACACGGACACCAAACTGGATTCATGCACTGAGCCACCTTAACCATTTGGCTTCAACACCACGTTCACTATTTGTAAAACAAATACCTAATTTGCTGCTTCAGCTCAAGAAGGGCCATTCCCAAGAGGGGAAAAGCATCCCACCTCTACGGGTCAGCACGTCAGCACGATGTTTGTGCGTTCTAAGGCAAACACGGTTCCAGAGATCCATCCACACGACTGGGATCACAGCCTGGCTGGGGTGGGAAGGGACCTCTGGAGATCACCCAGTCCCACCCCCGGCCAGAGCAGGGTCACCCAGAGCAGGGGGCACAGGAACGCGTCCAGGCGGGGTTGGGATGTCTCCAGAGACGGAGACTCCCCCACCTCTCTGGGCAGCCTGTGCCAGGGCTCTGCCACCCTCACAGCAAAGAAGTTCCTCCTCGTCTTGAGATGGAACTTCCCGTGGGCAAGTTTGTGCCCGTTACCCCTTGTCCTGTCCCCGGGCACCACTGAGAAGAGCCTGGCCCCGTCCTCCTGACACCCCCCCTTGAAGTATTTATCAGCATTGATAAGGTCCACTCTCAGTTGTCTTTTTTTCCAGACTGAAAAGACCCAAATCCCTCAGCCTTTCCTCATCGGAGAGGTGTTTCAGTCCCCTCAGCATCTTGGTGGCCCTTTGCTGTCCCCTCTCCAGCAGTTCCCTGTCCTTCTGGAACCGGGGAGCCCAGAACTGGA
Organism: Rynchops niger; assembly: GCA_013400035.1. Taxonomy (NCBI): domain Eukaryota; kingdom Metazoa; phylum Chordata; class Aves; order Charadriiformes; family Laridae; genus Rynchops; species Rynchops niger. The sequence continues at coordinate 1,886,180 of VXBH01009358.1, read as the reverse complement.
CCCAGTGCTCCAGCTGGGGCCTCCCCAGGGCAGAGCAGAGGGGGAGGATGACCTCCCTCCACCTGCTGGCCACGCTCTTCTTGATGCCCCCCAGGATGCCATTGGCCTTCTTGGCCACCAGGGCCCATCGCTGGCTCGTGGTCATCCCGTTGTCCCCCAGGACTCCCAGCTCTCTTTCCACAGAGCTGCTCTCCAGCAGGTCAGCCCCAACCTGTCCTGGTGCAGGGGGTTATTCCTCCCCAGGGGCAGCACCCTGCACTTGCCCTTGTTGAAGTCCATAAGGTTTCTCTCCGCCCAACTCTCCAGCCTGTCCCGGTCTCTCTGGATGGTGACACAGCCTTTGGGGTGTCAGCCACCCCCCCAGCTTTGTGTCACCAGCAAACCTGCTCAGGGGACACTCTGTCCCTTCATCCAGGTCATTGATGACTATATTGATAGGACTGGACCCAGTACCGACCCCTGGGGACCACCACTCGTCACTGACCTCCAACTAGACTCTGTTCAGTCCCATGGCTTCTTATTGTCCAAGGGAAAGGGACAAATGACATCCAGCAAGCAGAGACGCACGCTAACGAGACAGAAATTATTGCCTAACGCCACTTCCTTTGGCTTCAGTTGAAGCAGGATTGTGAGCTAAGACATGATTTATTTAGTTTTAAATCCACATACTTCTAAAGATGAATGCTTTAAAAATAAAACCCTAGTGGAAAATCTGCATTAAAGATATAATCCAGTAGCATTGTGGCTCCTTAGCCCGTAAAGCTGCAATTGAAAAATGGGGCAGATAATGCGAGCTTTTGTCATTTCTACCTGAGAAGACTTCAGGAGGCAAAGACTTTCATGTGAAACATGTAAAAGGATTTTCTGCCAAACTCCGCGTCTGAGCGAGAATAAAAAAAAAAAAAATAATAAAAAAAAAAATCTCGACTCCAGAAAGGGCATCATGTTAAACAGATGTACAATATCGCCTGGCAGGTCTAAAACCCTCACGAGCTCGAATTTTAAGTTTGCTAAACCTTAAAAAGTTTTACTTTTATTTATACCAAAGCTTTTTTTCCCCCCCTCCCTTTTGAACACGGTCTCTGTCGGGAAACGCTAGTTAGCAAGACTGCAAAGTCCGTGATTTGAAAAAAAAAAACAAAACCAACCAAACTTCCACAGAAGGAGCACACCAGCTTTTCTGCATGAAAACCATCCTCCTGCCAGCTAGCTGGTCCTCAACCCAGGCCACGTGACAAAAACAAAAAAAAAAAATAGATGGGATTTTGAGAGATGGCTTGAAAAGAGAGATCCCTACGGTTGGAACCACTAGAGACGTTGGATCTAAACGAGCATGGCGCTGGTTGCATAATTTCCTCATGACAACACCGGCTCTTATGACACATCCAGCACTCGTTGCTCCTGCCGTGAAGCTTTAAAACGCCAGATGTAAACAGTAAATCTTTGGGCAAACGCAAAAGTCGCATCGCCAAACTCCGTTTCGGAGTTGGGAGTAAACTTTCCACTCCTGCGGTAAGTGTTAAAGCATGCTCTGAACTTCCTGATTAGTGTTATCCCTGATTAGGTTGCAGATAGTCCTCTGATTAAAGTGCTCTTGGCTATTTTGGAGTTTCACATAAATATACATGAATGTAAGAGATGAGAAAAGAGTAAACAGACAACAAAACAGCGGCTGGCAGCTATCGCCCGGAGACCCATAGGGAGACCCAGCTCCTGGGTGACAGAGATGTGGGACGCAAGGAGGGACGTGCCCCCTTGGGAAGGCTCACGCTCTGGGCCAGCGGGGACCTGTCTGAGGCCACCAAAGGCTCCTGGCAGCCCTGGTGGGAGTCAGATTGAGCCTCCCACGGTTGAGAGGGTGGGCGCCTACAAGAAAGCTGGAGAGGGACTTTTCAAAAGGGGACGTGGGGACAGGACAAGGGGCAATGGCTTCAAACTGAAGGAGGGGAGATTGGGATGAGATATTGGGAAGGAATTGTTGGCTGTGAGGGGGGTGAGCCCCTGGCCCAGGTTGCCCAGAGAAGCTGTGGCTGCCCCATCCCTGGAGGGGGTTCAAGGCCAGGTTGGACGGGGCTTGGAGCCACCTGGGCTGGTGGGAGGTGTCCCTGCCCAGGGCAGGGGGGTGGAACGAGGTGGTCTTTAAGGTCCCTCCCAACCCAAAGCACTCCGTGATTCTATGAGGTGTCACAAATGGGCGTGTTGGGCTCAGCCCACCGCAGACACAGAACACAGAGCCACCGCCCGCACTTGGACTAAGCTCTGAGGTTTCAGATCCAGGTTTCCGCCGCAGGATGAACACACTGTCGTTTCAAGTTTTTCATTTGGTGCGTTAGGCCTTCTCTACTAAAAGCAAAGCTCCTCCGTTTCCCCACAAAAGTCCATACTGCTACCCCTAGACCCAAACATGCTTCCAGTTCTTGGATGTGTGGGGAAAAGATGAACGTGGCCTGGGGTAACCACAGTGGTACTTAGTTTAGCTCAGTGGGATACAAAACCTTGTGGTTTAGGCCCTAAAGTGCTCCGTTGCCGTGAAGAAATACCAACGCAAGGCCAGGTTGGACGGGACTTTGAGCAACCTGGTCTAGTGGGAGGTGTCCTTGCCCAGGGCAGGGGGGTGGAACGAGATAATCATTAAAGTCCCTTCCAACTCTAACTGTTCTATGATTCTATGGTTCGATGACGCTTTCACAAGGGGTTGCTTTATCCCACGCCAGCCGAGCTTCTCCCACCCCACCTTCCTCTGCAACGCCCGGCAGAGCCCAAGAGACAAGGACTGGGCTGGTGATTCTCCCTCTCCCCATCCTTCAAAGACTTTTCATTATTATCTGAATGAGATAAAAACAAAATGAAAACCAAAAACCATCTGGCACTTCCCAATACAATGGAAAATCAATAACAGCGTAATAACATTAAATCGGTAACACTTCTCTAGCCCTTCCCTGCGTCTTATGACTTTCTGCACAAACAGATGTTTCCATCGCGTGTCCTCCGCTGCTGCCCCACTGCCCGGTGCCCAGCAGCCCACCGCTTTGATCCGAAAGCAAGAGAGCAAAGACTCCTCACCAGCACCGCTGCTTTTCCTTTCAGGCAGCTTATTAGTAGCGGCTGCGGGCACAAGGCTCCCTCCTCTCCTCTCCGCCACCTGGGGAGCTGTTCCCAATTGTTTTCTCTCGAGGCTTTTCATCCTCGTTCCCTGTCTCTCCTGGTGACCTTTATTCTCACCAGGTTTTTATTTTCATCTCCGCTTTCCCTCGGAGGCTTTGCTAAAGATGAAGGAGAACTTGTTCAGCTGTAATCGCGCGCAACCGGGCTCTCAGCCCCTGAACAGCCTTAGCCGGAACCGAACGGACAAAAATAAGGCAGTTGCCCCCATGTCCCTGCTATGTGCGTACAAAGAAGAACATGTGTCTTCAGAAGAAGACGCGAGCCCTCTTCTGCTGCTCAGTAATAGAGTTTCTGCTTTAATTTACAGAGGAGATGTTCACGCTACAACAGCGGAAGACGACTACCACCGGCATAATTGATTGTCACTGTTAGGGCTTCACTGCGCTGTAAAAAGAGGTGCTCAATATCTCCAAATGTCAGCGTGTCAAACTGACAACGCTGAGCAACACGCAATTAAGGTTTCTGTGAAATCTCCTCAGTAGAGTTTCCTCTCCGCCACGGGAGCTGCCTCATCTTTTAGTGCTCGTCTGCATTTGATAAATCATGAGATTTTGAATTTAGGAAAACGAATGCCAACGTCCATCTTTTTCAGCCCAGCTCCAATACTCTCAAGCACAGCCAGAAAGTAAGGAAGTACCTGCTCTCTCTCAGGGAAGACGTTCCTTCCCATTTCTATAGCAGGATATGACACGATACGGCAAAACGACAACCTGGGCAGAGACACGGCTGTGTGGCCATCGAGTGATCAAAAGCACCAACTATCAGGGTAACGAGAAATAAGGAACTATTTTAGAATCACAGAATCCTAGAATCACAGAACGCGTTGGGTTGGAAGGGACCTCCAAAGGCCATCTAGTCCAACCCCCTGCAGTCAGCAGGGACATCCACAACTAGATCAGGTTTTCACAGCTTCCTCCGTGACCAGCAGACATCACAACCTTTAGAAGATCGTCCGGCCGCTCCCCCCAAAAGCGCAGCCATCTGCATTTTTACGGAGGGGGAAAGCGGCCCATGACGTGGTCCAAGGGAGAGGTGGTCCCCTGCCCACCCGAGCATCCCGCATCCTGGCGCAGATTAATGGCCTGCTGAGTCTTTGTTCTGCCTCCATCAATTCAATGGCCATTTAATAATGTCCTATTTTTGTAACGTGGGTACAGGTCTACAGGGAACTGGACTGAGACCAAATCGTCTTACGCTGGCCCTGAACATCCATCAACTGTTTTACAGCTGGCAGTCATTTCTGGCCTAGGAGTGACTCACTCTTACTATCAATAAACCCAAGAAGTCGTCTAAAATTAAGAATAATTGCAATTAAGATGAGCGATGACAATACTGAAACCTGCCCACTGAAAATTTGGTTGAAAAACACACATTGCAGGCCCCACGATTATTTTTTTCTTCAAGAAAATCTTCTTCTACGCACATTTAATTGTTACTTGAAACCAACTGGAACTGCATGTGCAGCTTTTTTAAGAAAATAGCTGGGACGCGTCCGATCCAAATCAGCAGGTCATTTGCTCTATCAGCTACAGGAGCCCGGGGAAAATGCTCGTGGAGAGCTGGAGCGTGCAGGGAAGTGCCAAGGGAATAGCTGGAAAGCCAGGAGCGACTCTAATTACTGCTCTTTACGTGCCTGATGCACTTTGTCACACTACATAGGGCATCTCTTCTCAGCACTTCAAGATTAATGAGTAACAGGAACGGGTTCCCAGTTCCAACATGTTACGCGATAGATCACGGTGTTCAGCCTGCGAATGTCCCTACGCCCGTGTGACAGGCTGCATATTCAATTGCTCCTCCTGAAAGTATTTGCCTCTTTGAAAGCAAATATATTGTGCGTAGCAGGAGAAAAATCAAGTTTTCTGGCAAGAGACGCACACTTCATTCCATCAGTGGAGGCAATTTAATCAAGAATGTCGGCCATTTATTGCAATATACACCTTCTCTGGGGCACTTTCCAGAGTACGATTCCATTAAATATCTCTTTGTCTCCCTGCCTCTCTAACTTTGTTAGTGACTCCTCTATCTTTTTGTGACCACGGTTTAGTGCGGATGGAAAACAGAGAGCTCCGTAATTAGATAAAAGCTGGATCTGAAAGAAAGAAAAAAAAAACAATCTGGATAAGATAACGGAAAACGCGCAGCAAGCAAGGATGAAGAGAGCGATTTGTTTGCACAAAAATATTCCAGGTCAACTCGTGCAACCTGATACCTACGGCAATTAGCGCCAGATGAGAAACAGGCCCCACACGCCTCGTTTTGCATGGCCTTTACTGCTGCAGCATCTTCTTAACATCAGTCCTTTTCTTTCCACGCTACTGCAAGTACTTGCTCCTCAGCCATGAATAAATCTTCCTCGAAGAGCGGCTCCGTTCCGAGCAGCTCGCTCCTCTCCTTGACTCTTCCGCAAACGCCAGGTTTGTGGAGTGGAGGGGAGCGCCGGGGAAAGCTCCGGGGAGCGCTCTGCGGCGGAGACACGCTCCTCCTCGCCATCGGGGTGAGGGCAGGGTCCTTGGCAGGAGGCCCCTCGGCCTCTTCAGCTCCACTCAAGCCCTTAAATCTGCGCTTTCCACAGGACCTCGTCTTTCTCCTCAACCGCCGAGTGGTGCTTCAGCGCGCGCAGGACTTGAACCCATCCCTCCGGGCAAAACTGAGTTTCACCCCCTAATGGACACAGGGCCACGGGCTCATCTCGGTAATACCGGGGAAAATCCAGGACAAGTATCTGGGTAATTACGAATTTTCTCCCGTTCTTAGGAGCCGCGGGATCAGAACTGAGCCCTTTAATCATCGCACGACTGCAGGGAGGGGACGTTAGCCCGAGTGTGTGCCACCACGTCTTATTTGCGTATCTGTCTTTAAGCTAGATCTATAAATGGTTCTGAGGCAACTAATAATTCAATACATTCATCAGAGTGAAAAAAAAAAAAGTAGCATCTTAATGACTCCCTCCCAGTGATAATTATGTATTTAAACAGTTTCTGTCAACCAAGAAATATTTTCTCTTCTCAAGGCATTATTTAGTTTCTTCTGGGAAAGAAACAAACTCATGGGCTGACATTTCTTTGATAAGCTACAGAACATCGGCAATATTTTCAAAATTGTCCGTAGCGGTGAAGGGTATCCTCATTTCTCCATAAAAAACCCCAGAAAATAATAAAAAAAAAACCCATCAGCATCAACAGATGGACAAGCCAGCGGGAGGATTTGCAAGAGCCACCTGAAATAAACTAAGCTGATAGAATTTGGCACTTCTATCAAAACAGATCTTGAGCAAAAGCTTCTAAATTCAGCGTGACACACATTTACATTTCTTTTACCATTTTTTTTTTTCCCATGCCATTGCCGCACCTGAACAATAACGCGTAAACAAACCAAAACATAGTGTTATAGCCACAACGGTACCCTGCGAAGGTCTAGCCATCATCAGCCCACCCAAAACTTAAGACGTTCGGGTCAACAGCTTATACAATAAATAACCCAGTATCGCACTCCGTTTGCCTTGGAGATCGGTGAAGTTTCCACTGACTGGAGAAGAAAGACCCGGGGAACCACAGGTGGGTCAGTCCCACCTCTGTGCCCAGCAAGATCATGGAGCAGATCCTCCAGGAAACTCTGCTAAGGCACATGGAAAATAAGGTGATTGGTGACAGCCAACATGGCTTCACCAAGGGCAAGTCGTGCCTGACAAATTTGGTGGCCTTCTACAACGGCGTTACAGCACTGGTGGATGAGGGAAGAGCAACCAACGTCATCTGCCTGGACTTGGGCAAAGCATTTGACACTGTCCCGCACAACATCCTCATCTCTAAATTGGAGAGACGTGGATTCGACGGATGGACAGCTCGGTGGATAAAGCCACGCTCATCGAGATTGCCTGGATGGCCACGCTCCAAGAGTTGCGGGCAACGGCTCGACGCTGAAGTGGTGACCAGTGACAAACGGTGTTCCTCAGGGGTCGGTACTGGGACCAGTGCTGTTCAACATCTTTGATGGTGACACGGATGTTGGGATTAAGGGCACCCTCGGGCAGGGGGGTTGGAACTAGATGATCTTTAAGGTCCCTTCCAACCTAAACCATTCTACGATTGGGAAAGATTTGCAGATTTCGCCTTGGAAACCTGGCAGCTGAACACCTTACATGCTCACTTCACCCTCCAAAGCGTTGCTTGTTTACCAGAAGCAGCTCTCTTTTCCCGAATGGAAGCGAAGGGAACTGTACGGCGTCCTGCCACACCTTCCCATAAAAACAACGGCCCGTGTTAGGTATCGCGGTCTCCGCAAGCCGGGAACAGCCCGGATTATCAACTGTTCAACTCCAAAGCCTCGCTCACCTAGAGAGAACAACCAAGCTCAAGACTCCAATTTCTTTTTGATTAGGCCTTTCAAAGCATCCCTCAAGAATCAAAAGGGAAGAATATAACATTATTCCGTGGCAATTCTGACATCAAAGCTGCAATATTAGGCTGTTTAAAACAAAAAGGGGTTGCTTTCCCCCCTCCCCCATTCCAGAATGAAAAGCACCTTTTTATAAATACAAGAAAACCCAACTGTCTCCTGATGATAATGACTCAGCCAATTTATCATAACAAAATGTCAATGTCACCCATAGAATAATCATGCGAGAACACTTCAAAAACAGGAAAAAAAAACCAAAAAAAAAGAAATAAAAAAATGAAATGTACCCGATTGTGGTATGACTGTAGGGGTTGCTTATGAAAATGATGAAAGTCAGAGGCTTAAGTGATTAAGTCAAATATACAGCTCATTCATTTGCAATTTGATTTTAACTACGGACAAGATGAGTGAAAACAAAAATGGGTGCGTCTGCATCATAATATTAATAAAACATAATTAGGAGAAGATTAGCATAGGAGAAAGAAAAGCATCTTAATTCACCTTCCCTCAGCCTGCCAATGCGGCTCTTGCTGTTGATTATTATTTTCGGAGAGCTGGTGTTTACAAAGGTTTGATTAGATTGGAAGAATGCAAATTAAGAGGGAACTCGCTGACAACATATTTCCCTCTGTGGGCAAGAAGGTGCTTCTAAATCACAGCAGACACCACCGCAATAACCCTGGACTATCTAGAGACCATGGACGGTGCTGGTTATTGCCCTATTTCCATGCCCAAGTCCCAGTTCAGAGAGGTTCCGGGCTTTTAAGGTCTTAGGCTCAGTCATTAAATATTGATTTTCTCCTGGAGTACTCAAATTATCATTACTCCTCCTTTCCAGCAAGGGAAACCTGAGGCCACGGCAGAGGAACTTTCCCTTCTCCTGGCACGCACCGGGTCAAATGAAGCCCAACGCATACGTCTGCGGGCTCCCGGCTCTACCAGTAGCCAACAGACCACCAGCCACAAGAGGTTTCCATCGCAGAGCTCTGTGCAAAGGCCAGTCGCCAAGAGGTTTAAGAGTTTTCAGGCTCTTTCAGAGATGCTAAACAGGGGGAAATACGGCTGGAGAGCAAAGCTGCGGGGAAGAAGACACAGATACAGCAACGGGAAGAGGCCACGAAGCCAGGTCAGATGTGGCAAAGCCAAGCAAAGCAACCGTGTAGGGAAAAGCCAATATATTTATTACCGAGAGACAGAGTATTAGAAGGAAAATGAGGGGAAGCATCGTGTGTTTTCACTCTTTCCTCAAGGGGAAAATATCCTTTTCCTGCCTACATTTATTTAAACGCTAGTACGCAATTTGCCTTTGGTAATGGCCTTTAGTTTGCATTCAAAAGAACATTCCTAGAACAAAAAGCGTTTCCTGGGCTTCCTGCAGACACTGAGGGGGGGGGGCTGGGGCGAAGGCCGCTATCGA
>VXBH01009358.1:1845764-1876828 GCA_013400035.1 Rynchops niger | reverse complement strand
AAAAATTCTTCTTCAGCCTCTCCCCTACACCTTTTGTTACACTATAAAGGCACAGAATCTGTAAAAATAATTTACACTCTCTCCAACTGAGACTGGCAAACTGATAGCTTAGAGAGAAAGCCACTTGCACATTTTACTCACATAATATTTTTAAATTATATAAGCTCTGTTCGAGCCCTCAATGTTGAATGGAGCCCGAGCCAGCCGAGGAAGGAATCTAGCTTTTTGTAACTGCTCCCAATAACTTAGGTCTTTGCTGCAGAGACATGGTAATAAAGAACAAAAATTTGTTTATTTTTATACCTAACCTAGAGTACGCGTTTCCTTAAAAAAAAAAAAAAAAAAAAAAAAAAAAAAAAGGGAAGATTAAACTAGTCTATACGCCAAAACTGTTTACAAAGATTAAAAACCATCTCTGACCTCAGTCTAGAGAGCAAAATCAAGCCATTAAAATGGGAAATATCTCCTTTACGGTACCCAGGCTGTTACGTCCTCCTGTGACCCGCTGTAGTAATGGTAAGCAACAATACGGATAATTACCCTGTTATCCATTGCACCACGTTTCCTCTTCTCCTATCAAATACGCGGACAAGTTCTGTCCCCGCAATAAAACCAGGGCTTAATGAATAGCCCACCCACTCTTCATATGCGACGTCCCGGTGTTTTAAAATTCATCTCCCACGGCGATTGTCACCTGGCTCGCATAACTCTTTTGGGCAGGCATTTCGTATCAGCAGAACTGACTCGTGCTTAATCACCCTGAATGCTAAAATAGAGTTTTCTGCCTGGGCTGTGTCGCTTTCTCGTAGCCGTGAGTTTTTATATCCCATGCAAAGAGTGATTCCCTTCCACATGACGCTTAAGAGTAGCAATGTTTTAACGAGAAAGGTCACTAGCGTTTGACATTTTTCCTCATAAGATTTATCATCATCATCTACAATTTTCCACTTCGGAGCGGGCTGCAGCTGATGCATGAAGATCCTGTTCTGCCTTTGTAATGCACCCCCACCAGGAAGCTGAAAAAACAGGTGAATTGAGCCATGGAGAAGCAGCACCCCCTTTTCTCCAGCCACTTGGACCCCGTCCCCCAAGGGCCAGTGCCGTGAGGCACCCACCCTGCTCACGCAGAGAACTGTGAGGCACCGACCCCGCTCTTCAGAGAATTGTCAGCTTGAACGTTAACACAGGTTGGACCTTAGAGAGGAAAACACAAGTGGAGAACTCATAGTGAGACCCCCCCGCAGTGCTGCCTCCAGCGCTGGGGCACCACCAGCAGAAGGACACGGAGGTGTCGGAGCGGCGCCGGAGGAGGCCCCAGAGATGCTGGGAGGGCTGGAGCCCCTCTGCTGGGAGGACAGGCTGAGAGAGCTGGGGGGGGTCAGCCTGGAGAAGAGAAGGCTCCCGGGAGACCTTGGAGCCCCTTCCAGTCCCTCAAGGGGCTCCAGGAAAGCTGGGGAGGGACTCTGGAGCAGGGAGGGGAGCCCTGGGACGAGGGGGAAGGGTTTTACACTGCGAGAGGGGAGACTGAGATGAGATGTGGGGAAGAAATTGTTGGCTGTGAGGGGGGTGAGCCCCTGGCCCAGGTTGCCCAGAGAAGCTGTGGCTGCCCCATCCCTGGAGGGGTTCAAGGGCAGGTTGGACGGGGCTTGGAGCCACCTGGGCTGGTGGGAGGTGTCCCTGCCCAGGGCAGGGGGTGGCACTGGATGACTTGTAAGGTCCCTTCCAACCCAAACCATTCCATGATTCTATGATTCTAATGCTCCATCACCGACTTCAAAATTGGACCCAGGATCCCAACATTTCACCTCATGTATGGCAGTTAAAGGCTGGCTAGGAACCACCACAGGCATTAGCTTCCTTGTGATGTCGTAGTCACTGTGCCTACTTTGCCCCCTTATCGAGCAAAATAAACTGACGCGATGGAACGGACACCAGCGCTGAGCCCCAACGGGCTCCCAGGCTTTTGGGCAGCTTTTGAGTCAGCTGGAGCCTCCACAGCGGAGGATTGCGGCCAGCCCTGAGGTAGCTTCCCACACCGGGCTGTGACCTGCCCAGCAGCAAAAGCTAAACCAAAATATTAGATATTTCAGCAGCAGTTCATTCTATTCAGCCAGTTTTCACAGGCCCTGCAACCACGCGGCGTACTCAGGCCTGCCCCCCCCAGCCACTGATACAAATGAGATGTTAGTGGAACGTTTAGTCATCAAATGATAACTTTTCGATATAAAACCCGCACACAAATTTAATGGGACAATTACTGTCAGGAACTTTACTGAAAGGGCCTAAATTTGTAACCGCTGCTATCTGTACAAGAAATAAATACACGATACAGCAGCTATTGCCACCGTCTTGCAGATGTCAGCTAAGGCCTAGTATTAGCGCTGAAAAATCACTTTCCGTAGGGCTGGGCTGAAGGGAAGAGAAAAGGGAAGGTGGGGAGAGCAGGTTCCAGGGTACGGAGTGTCAAGAACCAAATATTAAGCCCCCGGAGATCTTGGGGACGGAGGCACCGAGGGCTCCCTCCCCGCAGGCTGGGGTGGCGATGCCCGAAATCACCCCACACGATTAACCAGAGCGACAACGGAGCAGATGGGAAATATTAAAACCAGAGCTGAAACCCTGGCAACTACAACGCTCCGATTCCTCGTGTTACCCAGTAAGACAGAAGTTTGCCTACAGCCCCAGAGGTAATAAAACACAGTGTCATCCTCAAGAGATGATAAATGAGCTCCCTTTTCCAGTCGCTGTGGTTCCAGTTGCTCTATTTAATGAGAAATATGCCTTGCCACACTTGTCGTATTTGCTTCTTCGCTCCGCTCGCACGGCTGCGTTCATCAACCCCCCTCTTCTCCAGCAGGTTCTCCGCGCATTTCCGTGGCCAAGAGAGCTCCAGGTGCAGCATCACCCCTGCTTTTGAGAGGTTCAAGTGGGACATGGGGCATGGGGGACACCTCTCTGTAGTGTTTTCTTCCTACATCCCAGTCAGACCATGATATTGGGGCTGCCAGCCCCAACAAGACATTTGGCAGCATCTGGTCATGCTCTCCTCAACCCTAGCGGGGGATTTACGTGCACGGAAACTCTACGGTGATGCTTCATCTTCCCCCAACACCAGCGGCAGGGCACTAACAAGCGACAGAAATGACGGCCGTTCAACTTGGGACATCGTTTCCCATTTCATCAGGCCTACTAAATGCCTAATTAATTACAATTGGGATCTGACGGATGATGCCGCCTGTGCGGAGTGGGCTTCTTCTATGTTGAAATCCTTCCTATGAAGGATTTCATATGAAAATCCTACATGAAATCCTTCCCTGTTGCGGAGGCAGAGCCGCTGCTAAAGCCTGTTTGATGCCTGACAATATCGTGCAATATCCTAGTTCATGGAGATCCCTGCCCAGCCTGAGCGGGAACGAGCTGCAGCTGCAGAAGAAAGAAGCTCATCCCAAGCGATCCGAGTCCCCTGAAGAAAGAGAGGAAGAAAGGAAGAAATATAGAGGTCCTGCTGGCTGGAGGCAACCTCCCTGCCCACAGCCTTCCTCCGAGTAACGAGGCAGGTGAAAGATGGATGACTGCAGCTTCACAAAGAGCCAGAGATGATTGATGGGCCCGAAGAGAAAGATATGATCCTTTGATTAAAACAGAAATTAATTGATGAGCTTGGAGATGCAGATGACCGCTCTAAGCTTCTGACCGGCGATAATGAAAGGTGGGTGGATGGAGAGCCAGGCAACGCTGGTTCAGCAGAAAAAGGTAAAAGGAAATGAGGAACCCGGGTGTTACTGGTGTGAAATGCCAGCAGGAGAAGACTAGAGTCAGCAACACTTTTTCCAAACACGCTGAGGGACCCGTTCTGGTCACGTGAAAAGACTGAACAAGGACTCCTCAAGGATGCTCAACACTCCTCCAGCCTTCAGGTTACCAGAATTTACAGACTGCTCAGCAAGGAGTCAGTCAGAGAGGGCGATGGGAGGAAGGCTGGCAAGATGCGTGCAGGGTTTCAGAGTGCCAAGGGTGTCGTAGAGAAGGGACACGTTTACAGCCAAGGCTAAGCCTGGAAAGGCTCCTCTGCCCACCTGACTTCACACATCTTAGTAGAAAATGGATTTCAAAAGAAATTTCACACATTACATAGAATCACAGAACGGTTTGGGCTGGAAGGGGCCTTAAAGCCCACCCAGTGCCACCCCCTGCCCTGGGCAGGGACACCTCCCACCAGCCCAGGTTGCTCCAAGCCCCATCCAACCTGGCCTTGAACCCCTCCAGGGATGGGGCAGCCACAGCTTCTCTGGGCAACCTGGGCCAGGGGCTCACCCCCCTCACAGCAAACAATTTCTTCCCCACATCTCATCTCAATCTCCCCTCTTCCAGTTTGAAGCCATTCCCCCTCGTCCTATCACTACATGCCCTTATAAAAAGTCCTTCTCCATCTTTCCTGTAGGCCCCCTTCAGGTACTGGAAGGTTGCTATAATATATATTTACTTACAGCAAAAATATATATATTACTTACAGTCGGGTAATTGCTCCACCTCTCTAATGAGCCATGGTCTCAGTTTCAGCACCTAGAAGTTACATCCCGCTAACTGTCACCGTTTCCTCCATAACTTCCACCAAAACATCCTCTGGAACCAGTTTTTTCCTAGTCCTCTCCATGCCAGATCTAAACGACCCGGGTACAACGAGGCTCTTTTTTGCCCATTCGCTGTTAAGGCCGCGGTGCCTGGACGCAGGAGGTCAGAACTGCCGCCTAATCCCGGTACCCGCTGTGCCCCAGCACAGAGGTAATCCCGCTCCGGCAGCTGCCCGGCTCCTGGCTGGGATGCTGGAGGCTCCGATTTTCAATCCGCCACGACACCCCCTTGGCAAAGGATTTAGCTTCCTCGTCCCCAGTTAAAAACGGAAAATAATATTCCATTTTTCTTCTCTATTTAGGTGAAAATCTCTCTGATGGAATGACTGTCCTTAAGCTGGTAGAGCAGCCTGCACAAGGGCATCCTGATCTTTGACACACACGCGATAACGTAAATATTAAACTAAATCATCCCTTCATTCATTAATGCACCACATCCAGGAAACATCCTGCAATTTTTGCTAAAGAAAGTCCAGCGTGTTTTTATAGCTCTCCTCGTTTATCCCCCGATGGCTGTAATTATGAAATTATTAACAATCTTAACACAGCAACAAGGGTTTACAAAAGTTTCGCTTGAGTTCAGTCACAAATCTGGCTCCAAGAAACTTAAATTGAGGTCCAAGACAGATCGTCTACAACAGGGTTTGGAAACCTCAACGGGGGGTAAAATCCATTATGAACTCAAAATTAATCTCAACAATCTTACCTATTGATTTTTAGCCTTTTATCAATTGAACTCCTTGTTCCTGAATAACTCATTTACAGGTAATAGACTGAAATAACAAAGTCCTACACAGTTATAAGTGACACCATTTCCTAGAACGTGTTCATCAGAAATTATTGGTCTAATAATGATTTTTCGGATACCAGGATAGGCTAAACAAACTCCAGGCCGCCATAAAGAAGCAGAAAGCTTAATTAAATTTCGCTTCAGACACCAGACTCCAGCATCTTTCTTCTTTACCCTCTTCAAAACAGGGCAAACGTCTTGTGATTCATGCGCATGGAAAGAAATGACCACTTGCAATTCGCATTATAACAGAGAAATTGCGCTTTTTAGCCCGGCGTTTGTACAATCATGCTTTGTCTCCTGTTAAACCCAATTTTAAATGGCTGTAAACGGCAGAGACTGGACAAGAAAATTAAAATCTACTTGGAAGAAAGCACCGAAGCATTCAGGAGTGATTTTCTCGCTGCTCAGTGAGAAGACTTTCTCGCTCTCAGTGCGGTACGCATTCCGCAACAAGCGACGCTTGAGCAAACATTGCAAGATTCCTTTTTCAAACCGAGGACCATGAGAAAAAGCATCCACATCTTACAACAAGGCAGACGTTTTGCAAGTGGAAGAAGGATCAGACCTTCAGGTCCTTCTCCAGATTTTCTACCTGTGCATTAAGGAATCCATCATCGCATCACGCTGCCATCGCAGCATCGTCTCTCTGGTACCTGCTCCTGCTCGGTACTCCCAAGCAAAACATCATCTGTAAATCGTAGAATGGTTCGGGTTGGACGGATCATCTCATTCCCCTTCCCTGCCCTGGGCAGGGACACCTCCCACCAGCCCAGGTGGCTCCAAGCCCCGTCCAACCTGGCCTTGAACCCCTCCAGGGATGGGGCAGCCACAGCTTCTCGGGGCAACCTGGGCCAGGGGCTCACCCCCCTCACAGCAAACAATTTCTTCCCCACATCTCATCTCAGTCTCCCCTCTCTCAGTGTAAAACCCTTCCCCCTCGTCCCATGGCTCCCCTCCCTGCTCCAGAGTCCCTCCCCAGCTGTCCTGGAGCCCCTTGAGGGACTGGAAGGGGCTGGAAGGTCTCCCCAGAGCCTTCTCTTCTCCAGGCTGGACCCCCCCAGCTCTCTCAGCCTGTCCTCCCAGCAGAGGGGCTCCAGCCCTCCCAGCAGCTCCGTGTCCCTCCTCCGGCCCCGCTCCAACAGCTCCGTGTCCCGTGCTGAGGACTCGTGCATTCACAAAAGAGCCCAGATAATTTTAACAGAATCGAGAAAGCGGAGAGCAGCCACCATCCTGAGAACAGCTTTGCTGATGGCTCGCCCGGCCCTGGTAACACCGACAGAGGCTGAATTTGTCCGAGAGAGACCGAGAAAGGCCTTACACAGCCAGGGAAACAAACATAGCGAGGAAAATGAACCATATTTGCCATGAAAAACAACGGTGTTATCCCGTGTTCAGGAGAGCAAGAGGATTGTCTCCATTGCCGTTTTCTTCCCTCGGAGGGGGAACTTGGTGAGCCTCCTTATTTCCTTAGTTCTTGCTCTGGGATTGATTTGTTCCCCGTGGCGTGATACAGAGCCCGCGGATTGCAGAGGGCGCCGCTGAATCCCAAGTGCTTTCCAGCCTCTTCATCACTATGTTATTTCCATTGCAGCAGGCTTTAGAAGCCCAGGACGAGATTACAGCGCATTTGTAAGCGCTCTGCACTGGCACAGGCAGGACCTTCATCACCCCAAGGAGCTTACAACTTAAATTATACAAAAGATAAAGGACAGAGGAAGGAATAAGAACTATTATACCCTTTTCCCTTCAGAATGGGAAACTAAGGCATAGAGAAACTCCCTGTCCTGATAAAAAAGCTTTAAGAAGACACGGAGCAGGCAATCAAAGCTTCATCCCAAAGTGCCATTTCAGTCCTTTAACCTACAACAAGCCAGAGCCAGAGGAGGCGGATGACAGTGAGACAAAATACCTCGGTAAGAGAAACCACCAGTGACATAGATGGCTTCACTTCCCTTGGAAATGCCCTGAAAAAAAATGCAAATTCCCCTGAACTGTGGTCACCTCCCACCTCTGTCCTACCCCAAAGCATCCTGCTCTCCTTCCGTAACTCATCACACCCAAGGGACAGGGAGCTAGAAGAGGCTGAGCGGGATCTAATCACTTCTTCCCTACTCCCTTCCAGAAACGGACGTGGATTTTAATGAGCTAAATCTACTGTTGAGCTTCCGATCTATTTTGCAGAATATCGAGCAGAGCATTCCGAATTTCTGAGGCCGGTGAAAGCGGTGGTGTACCAGCCCGCTTCCCTTCCATCGTCGCCAGGACGGAGAGCCTGCGCTAGGCGAAGCAGGTGGCCAGGCCTATAATTAATCCATACACTTTCTCGCTCCGGCTGCACGCCGGCAATCCCGGCTGAACCCTATACGTGAGCAGCCGGAGTCGCACTGGAAATTGTCAAGCGTCAGAGCCGGGGAAATAATTAAATCCTTTGGGGTGTCCATTTCCAAGCTCATCTCAGGAAGAGTTTGCTCCTCGCTGCTGCTGCGCTCTGGGGTACGGCAACAGCGTCGGGGAAGATCCAGATTAACGTCAGTTTTTAAATTTCTTAGAATCACAGAATGGTTTGGGTTGGAAGGGACCTTTAAGGATCATCTAGTTCCCCCCTCCCTGCCCTGGGCAGGGACACCTCCCACCAGCCCAGGTGGCTCCAAGCCCCGTCCAACCTGGCCTTGAACCCCTCCAGGGATGGGGCAGCCACAGCTTCTCTGGGCAACCTGGGCCAGGGGCTCACCCCCCTCACAGACAACAATTTCTTCCCCACATCTCATCTCAATCTCCCCTCTCGCAGTGTAAAACCCTTCCCCCTCGTCCCACGGCTCCCCGCCCTGCTCCAGAGTCCCTCCCCAGCTTTCATTTAGGGGCGATGGATTCTGCCAAGGCCTTTCCAAGGAGCACCGCTGTCACCAGTGCTTTCTCTTCGAGCAAAGAAATGTACCTCTTTTCCTGAACTACGTCCCCTCCACAAAGCTGGAAAGTGCGAGGGTAAGAGCAAAGACTGATGGGCAGCGCGATGACTAAATTGCTCAATTATTTGATTTGCTTTAAGTCGTCTTTCTGGCTTTTGTGGGTTTGATTTTTTTTTTTTTTTTTTTTTNTTTTTTTTTTTTTAAATACATCCTACATTCTTCTGGGTCAAAGTTTCTCGGTTTTGAATTTTAAGTAAGGACTTTTGAGATTAGGAAAAAACCCAGCATGAATAAGAATTCTCTATTTAGGTAAAAAGGGTTCCTAATTGATTATAATCAATTCAGTGTGGTCAGCTATTGTCATTAGATATAAGCCTGGAATATATGGAGCAAAGAGTAATTGCCGCTGATGAATGAATAAAAAGGTAGTCCATGTTTCGTTTGTACCATGCCCTTCTTATTTGCATGAAACAGTACGAAACTAGACAATCATTAACGAAATATATATTAAAAAAAAAAAATCCCTGAATGGACTCTNGAGTCCCTCGTACCCACCCTGGCGACCAACAGAGCCTGTCGTGCTGCCTGTGGTGTTCCCTGCCTTATTTCTTTCCCTTTGGAATTGCATTTTTCCAAGCATGGTTTCTTGCTGCAATGGTTTTAAACTGAAAGAGCGTAGGTTTAGATTGGACGTAAGGAAGAAATATTTTACTATGAGGGTGGTGAGATACTGGACCAGGTTGCCCAGAGAAGCTGTGGATGCCCCATCCCTGGAAGTTTTCAAGGGCAGGCTGGGTGGGGCTTGGAGCAACCTGGGCTGGTGGGAGGTGTCCCTGCCCAGGGCAGGGGTGCAACAGGATGGTCTTAAAGTTCCCTTCCATCTCTAACCATTCTGTGATCCTACGGCAAGCAGGAGTAAAGAAATCACAGCTGGATATTGCCCATAGGCAGAAGGAGAGAGGAGAAGGAGCAGCTGTTCAGCCCCTCTGCGGGAGATGAAGATCCCTCTGCGGGAGATGAAGATCCCTCTGCGGGAGATGAAGATCTCTCCGTGGGAGATGAAGATCCCTCTGCGGGAGATGAAGATCCGTCCGCGGGAGATGAAGATTACCGAGCGACAGCGATTTATAGGCCAGCAGTGCCCAGTGGGACATGCATCCCAGGTCCCGACCGCCGCCGCCTGCTCTGTTCCTCCCCAGCCACGTCCCTGAGCGAACCTCCATCTGCTCCTCAGCTGCCCACTCTGAGCCACTAACACACCCTCAGCAACGCCGATTCCTCGGGGTCCAGATACGAGCAGCCGTGGGTGAACTGATTAAAATGAAGTNTTTTAAATACATCCTACATTCTTCTGGGTGAAAGTTTCTCGGTTTTGAATTTTAGGTAAGGACTTTTGAGATTAGGAAAAAACCCAGCATGAATAAGAATTCTCTATTTAGGTAAAAAGGGTTCCTAATTGATTATAATCAATTCAGTGTGGTCAGCTATTGTCATTAGATATAAGCCTGGAATATATGGAGCAAAGAGTAATTGCCGCTGATGAATGAATAAAAAGGTAGTCCATGTTTCGTTTGTACCATGCCCTTCTTATTTGCATGAAACAGTACGAAACTAGACAATCATTAACGAAATATATATTAAAAAAAAAAAATCCCTGAATGGACTCTCTGCATTAGAGGTTCATTTTCTTTCATTTCTTCCCATGTTTTGCCAGAGCGTTTCCTTTGGGCCACCTTATCTTTGCATTTCTGTTTATGTCAAATGGATTTCATGTCTGTCTCTGCCACGGAACAGACTGACAGAGTGACAGCAGCGGAAAATAAAAAAAAAGGGGATGAATTAATAACAGGAAGAGATGTTTATTCATTTAACAGAGAGGAGGCAAGAGGTGACTGTACAAATACGAGCTATTGTCAAGGCTAGTTGGTGCAGAGGGTCAGAGGTCCGCTGTGGACCGGCCTGGCTGCCAGCTGGGGCTAGGAGAGCAGCAACAGCCCCGTTAGCATCTGACCGGTGATTAGTAGCCAACAGAGAAATGGAATTGCCACAACTGTGATCTGCGACTCTTGCTGGGAGGGTTTTCCACCCACAGCCCGTTAGACCTTAGATCCAGATGAACGTGGTTGATCCAAGGGCTGGAGCCCCTCTGCTGGGAGGACAGGCTGAGAGAGCTGGGGGGGGTCAGCCTGGAGAAGAGAAGGCTCCGGGGAGACCTTCCAGCCCCTTCCAGGCCCTCAAGGGGCTCCAGGAAAGCTGGGGAGGGACTCTGGAGCAGGGAGGGGAGCCGTGGGACGAGGGGGAAGGGTTTTACACTGAGAGAGGGAGATTGAGATGAGATGTGGGGAAGAAATTGTTGGCTGTGAGGGGGGTGAGGGACTGGCCCAGGTTGCCCAGAGAAGCTGTGGCTGCCCCATCCCTGGAGGGGTTCAAGGCCAAGTTGGACGGGGCTTGGAGCAACCTGGGCTGGTGGGAGGTGTCCCTGCCCAGGGGAAGGGGTGCAACAGGATGGTCTTAAAGTTCCCTTCCATCTCTAACCATTCTGTGATCCTACGGCAAGCAGGAGTAAAGAAATCACAGCTGGATATTGCCCATAGGCAGAAGGAGAGAGGAGAAGGAGCAGCTGTTCAGCCCCTCTGCGGGAGATGAAGATCCCTCTGCGGGAGATGAAGATCCCTCTGCGGGAGATGAAGATCCGTCCGCGGGAGATGAAGATTACCGAGCGACAGCGATTTATAGGCCAGCAGTGCCCAGTGGGACATGCATCCCAGGTCCCGACCGCCGCCGCCTGCTCTGTTCCTCCCCAGCCACGTCCCTGAGCGAACCTCCATCTGCTCCTCAGCTGCCCACTCTGAGCCACTAACACACCCTCAGCAACGCCGATTCCTCGGGGTCCAGATACGAGCAGCCATGGGTGAACTGATTAAAATGAAGTTTACTGGGGGCCCCCAGTTGAGAACTACAGAGTTTATAAAGGATAAACCCTGAGCAGGAGAAATAAACGTCCCTGCTGGGCCATTCCCACACTGCTGGCTTGATGGATCACGCTAAACAGAGTTGTGAAAGGTCTCTCCCTCCTCCTTGGTTATTTAATCATTCCCACCGAGAGGAAAACCAGCACGTCGCAGCTTCTGCCCTTATACAGTCCCAGTTTCCCCTGAGACACAGGCAGTAACTGGTCTGAGCTGAGCACCTCCTGCTTCACCCAGTTCCTGAGATCGCGCAGCGGAGATACCCACCGCAGAGCTCCTCCTGGAGCACGTCCCTCATTCATCTCTACCCGAGGCCATGGGAAGCCTAACAAACGCTTAGCTCATTCCCCTGTTTCCACCTTTTCCTTCCATATCATTCAAAAAGCGGCAGCGATCCCTCGGGGTTTAGCTCATTCTGAAGGAAATGCGAGATAAATTCTCAAAAAGATACGGATTATAAAGAGTTAACACGTGGCAAATCCATCCTTATGCTGTTCCAGTAACTCAAGAGGCTACTTAGGACTGTGTCTTTTCCAGGTTATTCATGCCTGCAGTGTGCTCCTAACACTTCTTCATCATGGTTTAAGTAATTGCTAATGAAAAGAAAGCTATAACGGCCCTGAAAAACCTTTTAACCCCAACTCGATACAGAGCGAACGTCCAATGACATGCCCAGAGCACCTTTCGATGCCAGGCTGTTTAGCTCTACGTCCGAGATGTCATTTCCGCATCAATTTTAGCCTCACCGGGATTTGCCCCAGGAAGAGGGAAGCTGCATTCTGCCGGGCTCTCTCTGTACGTGCAGGCAGGGGGACGCGGGAGGTGGGAAAGGGAGGAGAAATGCTCTTTCAGAGGGTTCCTCGGGGCCGGGTCGGAGGCTGGGGCATCGCCCGGACACGCTCCAGAGAGCTGGTGACACGGCAGCGGGGGGACAAACCCCTCGGAAAACTCTACTTTTAGTGTTTCTAACACATCTGCTTGTTTAAACGCTCTCGACCTCCCCAGAAAACAAAATAAATACAAACGTGCATCATCTTAGCAAGCCCTATTTCTTATTCCGCTGCCGACAATAGCTAATGAAGTGGATAAATGATTAATTAAGAAACAATATTTCTTCAGAGAAACTAGAGGGAGGAAAAAAAAAAAAACAAAAGAAAAGAAAAGAATCCCTTGACACTCTTGTTCCCTGGTCTGTTATCCGCTATTTTTAGAAAGCGGAGGAGAAGCTGAAGCGGCACGGAAGGAGGCGCAGCGGTGTTTGAGGAGAGCAGGAGCAATAAACAGCCCCGCAAGGGTAATGCCCAGCTCCCCGCTCCGCAATTAACTCCTCTGCCGCTCCCGAGAAACCCAGAGCTCCAGGAACGGGAATTCATCATCACGCTTCGGAAAAAGTATAAATCTAAAAGAGGGGCGGGTGTGAAAAGGGGTCACTTTTTGCATCCACGTCGCATTGTGGGAGATACAGCGCCCGCAGCAAAAAAATGAGAAGAATAATACAATAGTGAACCTTTCTCTCAAAGAAAATAGTTTTCCAGCCTTCCCATACCAACAGGCACTAGGCGGCCGCGTCGGGAACACCCAGCAGGATATTACACCTCTTCAAGCTATATGCTTCTGAAAAAGGCCGCACTATTAATAAAAGACACCCAATTAATGGTTTTAAAAGGTGCATACGAAGGTTGTAGTGACAAACTTCTCTTCCCGTTCCACCCCGTCAAGGCTCCATAATCTCTTTTAACTATAGTATTCATAATAGCGCTAGGCAAGAATTCTGGCGAGCATTTTACGCTTTCCGTGCCCGTGTAGGAGGAGGTGGCGGTGGTCAGGGCCAGCGGTACAGATATTAAGAGCTCAATTAAAAAGTTCCCTTCGTAACCGATGTGTTCTGATACGGAGTTTTGCTTCTTTCTACGTTCCAGCGTACAGCAAAGTGAAAAATTATTAAAAATATAATTCACGGGTCAAACCTGCTCACTGCCGGGGGGTTGGACTACGTGACCTTTAAAGGTCCCTTCCAACCCAACACATTCCGTGATTCTATGATTCTATGAAACTGCAATAATAAGAAGAGTAATAGAACGGTCAAATCAACCCAGGTGACGGAAAACAAAACATCTGATTTTAGCTTTGGATTTCTGACCCTTCCGTCTCCAATATCTGAATTAAGAACACTACCACCACCAAAGCAGCAGGACTGGTAAAACATCCCAACGAAGCACTGACGCTAGTGATTTTAATTTCTATCCAAAAATGCTGACAAACCTCTGAGGGCTTTCAATTTCCTCCCCGTTCCTGACCCTAGTTTTGGAAAGAAGCTCCTCTTCCCGCGTGCTCCCGTTTATCCCACTGCAGCTTAACCTTCGCAACACCCAGGTGTGTTCACCTCCTCGTGAAAAATATACATAATTTACTCTCCCTTTATACTTAGAGAACTTCTAATATGAGACAACGTCCTGTCTGTATGTGCTCGAGGTCTCTCCTGGCAGCAGCGAGAGTCACCTGAGCTTTGCTGTTGGCACCGTTCCACCCCCATTTTCTCTGGGAGAAAGCGGAGAACGAGCGCGGTTGAAATCCATCTGTCTCTGCCGATTCCCCTCCCGCCTTTCTCATTTCTCTTTCTTTTCTCATTTCTCTTTCCTTTCTCCCCGGAGACCGGAGGTGTAAAAAGCCGTTTCTTGGGAGCTGAAATCTTTGGCGTCGTTCCACACTTGGTATTCCTGCCTCACCTCCAGCTCCGTAGAGCTACTCTACGTAGACGCCTCCCACCCCACAAGGCTGCTCGTAGTTCCTAGATAAGCATCCCAAAACGAACATATATTCTTTGCTTTTACATCACTGCTTAACCTCAGGGGCCTTCATTGGTTTTTCCCCGTTGGGACCCAACTGAATGGAATTCCGGTTGCGTCCTCTTCCTCCAGCACTCGTCCATCTTTGCTTTGCTGAAGCCCGTTTCCCAACACACGCTTGGAGCACTTGTTCCTTCTCCCCAACCAACAAGATGGGCCGTTTCCCTGCCTCTGTTTTCCTCCTCAGGGTTCCAAAAGCCAAGAGCTCTGGAGAGAGATCATTAAGCCCTAAATGACCCGTAAATTCCTATTAAAAGAAAGTTATATTTAATCCATTTCCCAAATTTCCCCCCCCGCAATCGCCTCTGACTGTGTCAAACTCCACGAGGATCAATAACTCCAAACCTGGTTGCTATTACATTCCTGCACACGAACAATTAATATCTATCTGGGGGTTTTACGCTGCCTCATTGCTATAGTTTTTGAATGTTTTCTGCACGAAATCAACCACAACAAAGTCCTCAGAGGGTATCCGAGAGTTTCCCGTAGCTCTGCCCCTTCTGGGGAAAAGCAAATAGGGAAGTAGGCAAACCTTTCTCTTGAGCGACGCATTCAACACCGATAAAATAGGCTTCCCTCAGTTCTAAAGCAACACAACCCCTCGCCAGCTCTTGGAAAGCGTGGATTTTTCTTTCTCAAACACAATTACACAAAGACTGCGTTGCTCCTGCGTCGCAGGTGACCCAGGCGACCCGGCCTGTGCCCGTGCCGACCCGCTCCCTCGGCACACGGCTACAACAGATGGCCGCACACACGCTTTCCAGCCAACATCACCCATTCCAGCCTCTCGCTCTCCAACAGGTTGCCCAGGGAAGTTGTAGATGCCCCAACCCTGGAGGTGTTCAACTCCTAATCCTAGACACTGTCTTGGTGAGCCTTGGAGTCAGATTTTGGATGCAGGGAGTGAAGCCATAGAAGGAGGGAGAATGGTTTTAAACTGGAAGAGATTTCAATGAGATGTGGGGAAGAAATTGTTTGCTGTGAGGGGGGTGAGCCCCTGGCCCAGGTTGCCCAGAGAAGCTGTGGCTGCCCCATCCCTGGAGGGGTTCAAGGCCAGGTTGGACGGGGCTTGGAGCCACCTGGGCTGGTGGGAGGTGTCCCTGCCCAGGGCAGGGGGTGGCACTGGGTGGGCTTTACCGTCCCTTCCCACCCAAACCATTCTATGATTCCAAGTCCTCCAGTTTAGCAGCTATAAAACACAGGTAAAGACTTGGAGAATTCCCATTTTTTGTATCCCCTATGTGATGCCCACCACTTAGCAACAACTGAACCCAACAGGTATCATTGACATTTCTATCCCAGCCATCACCAGAAAGAAATTTAACCCTTTCCCAGCCAAAACCAGGATGACACCCTGACCCTGGAGGGGTTCAAGGCCAGGTTGGACGGGGCTTGGAGCAACCTGGGCTGGTGGGGGGTGTCCCTGCCCAGGGCAGGGGGTGTGACGGGATGGGCTTTAAGGTCTCTTCCAACCCAAACTACGCTATGATTCTAGGTACTTGATCCAGAGGAGGTCTGGCTTACCCTTGGCCACGGCTGAGCAGCTGAAAGGACAGTTGCTCATTTGCTGTGCTCTGAGCTGGCCTCTGCAAACACAAATCTATTCACCTGTCAGGCAGATTTGATTCCCAGCATGTCCTCTCCCCGCCTTGCTTCTGAATCACCGCTGTCCACAGTTCACGGCACCCGAGCCGTGCAGCGGAAGATCCATCTGCAAATAGCTCTGCCGAGCTGAAAGCTCTCTGTGCTGGCACGACACAGCCCCGAGCAAGTCAAGGAGACCTGTCCCTTAGTCACCCGGCCGTTCACCGGCACAGACACCGAACCAGCTGCTAGGGCAGGTCCCAGTCAGTTTAAAGCATTTTCCCCATGAAAGCTGATAACCTTTGGCAGAAACCCCATGGGAACGTACAGCACTGACCCGAGCTTGCCCGGGAAGCGCAGCATCGCAGCAGCTGAGCTGCAGGAGCCCGGCGCTGGGCAGCCCAAGGGGCTCCCATCCGCAGATGTGAACAGCCCTGGGTGTAAAGACAGGCTGGCACAGCATGCCCGCGCTCGGTCAGCTGGCTACAGCAACCCAATTCTAATTACTAATAATCTGGGAAGACCCAGAGGGGGCCCCGGAGCTGCTGGGAGGGCTGGAGCCCCTCTGCTGGGAGGACAGGCTGAGAGAGCTGGGGGGGTCCAGCCTGGAGAAGAGAAGGCTCCGGGGAGACCTTCCAGCCCCTTCCAGGCCCTCAAGGGGTTCCAGGAAAGCTGGGGAGGGACTCTGGAGCAGGGAGGGGAGCCCTGGGACGAGGGGGAAGGGTTTTACACTGAAAGAGGGAGACTGAGATGAGATGTGGGGAAGGAATTGTTTGCTGTGAGGGGGGTGAGCCCCTGGCCCAGGTTGCCCAGAGAAGCTGTGGCTGCCCCATCCCTGGAGGGGTTCAAGGCCAGGGTGGACGGGGCTTGGGGCAACCTGGGCTGGGGGGAGGTGTCCCTGCCCAGGGCAGGGGTTGGAATGAGATGGGCTTTAAGGTCTCTTCCAACTCTAACCATTCTCTGGTTCTGTGCTCTGCACGGCACGGTATGTTTAGAGCAAGCAGAGGCATCCAATACACCACCTCAACCTCGCGGAGTGACCGAGAATTGCTAACGAGAAGCAGCGCAGTTAATGCAGGCATTAAGAACATTCCGGAAAGGGTAGCTCTAAGGGGATGATCTTTCAGGTCCCTTCCACCCCAAACCACTCTACGACTCTNTATATAAAAAATCCCATAGCCTAAGGGCAATTCTGTGCTGCGGGGCGCTTGCGGGGGGAACCACAGAGGCACACGGAGCAGCACGGGGGAGAGAAGGAGCGTCCAGAGCGGATCATCTCTTCTCTCACTCGAGTGAGCAGCAGCCGACTGTTAGTCAAAAGAAAGCTTTTCTATGTTTCATTTTTGTTGAACAGCTGAGACAAAGCAACGGTGACATCGCGTAGGTACTTCCCATTCCCGCTAGCGCGTTAGATTTGTGCGTTATTACTCAGGATCTTCCCTACCACCTCCAAAATGCCTGGGGATAACATTAAGAGATTAAAAGAAAAGCTATTGCTTAATATTCGAATAAAAGAGATCCAAACTCACTTGCTGTTTATGTAATAATAATTACAGCTAGGAGAGTCTAGCCCGGGAGAGCCCCAGCTCCTCAAGCAGGTTTATCTTTCTAAACAAATTTGCCCCATAAACATTTTTAGTAATCGCGTTACCAGTCCTGCATTGGTAATAAAAGTCATTAAATACGACACGACCAAGAAACAGTTTGGAAGAAGGCTGACTGCTGGCTCAAGGTAGGGTTTGAAGTTCAGATTCCAAGGTGGTAGAAACCCAAGGTAGACATCCTCGATCCCGACTTTTACAAACCTGTTTTCAGGGGAAAGGGGGAGGCTTTATCACGTAAGTAAATGTTTCGTGTTTTCAAGCATAGCTGACCTACGGACGGCTGCATTTCATCACCACTTCCCTTCCATCTGCCTCTCCTCCGTTCCAGTCTGGTCCCTGGGACTTTACCGGCACAGAGAGAAGAGAATAAACGTCTTGTCTACCTCTGTTTGGACTAAAGACACCTAAATCTTTCACAGTTCTTTAAGTGGGGGGGACTGGAAATATTTGCAGCCAGGCAACCCTCTGATCTAGTTTGCTCTGGGCTGACTCTGAGACATCTCGAAACTTTAATGTCCTTGGAAAGGCAGGAGGCGTTGCCGCGCGATGAAACGTCACGATCGCCCTTGGACACAAAGGCACCGTAAATACCACCCTAAAGGACGCCTTCGGTTCTCCTCCCATAAAAAGGGTGGGGAGGCAGGAAAAGAGAAAGGAAACAGATGATTTGTGTCAGACGATCATTTTGATGTCCCATTCCGAAAAATGTTTCCTTAGAAGAAGTCAATTCATTTGATCCTTCCCTTGGTGTGCTCTGGGTGTTTACACAAATTTATTCGGGTAGAAAGACCTCTGGCACATGAGGCGCTGGCAAAATTCTCAACGCTTTTGGGCTTGATTTGAGATAGGACTGAATGTAGTTGTTGCAGATGAAAGCGGAGCCTGCGTAAAGGACACGCTTCAGGACTTACAACATATAAATGTCTCTACAAAGTCATGGAAAGAACCGTCTTGCGGCTGAGGTGTGGGGAAAGCGAGGGCAGAAGGGATCTGGGGTCAGTCCGTGGCTCTGTGACTTACACTCTGGAGGACATCTGGCAAATATCTTAAGTGGACTGTGCCTGAGTTTGCAAGGCAGAAGATGACTTTTCACCAATTTGGATCAAAACTCTTCAGAGCGGTGAATGAAGAAACTACAACACACGCAGAGAAATCCCAAGCTCCGGCACAGTCGCACGATTGATGATCTTCAAATTGAGAAGAGCTGTGCAGGGGAAGACGCGCTTCTTGAAATAATGCACATCTACCTAAGTCAGACCAGGCGCCACTCAAATTTGTCCTTATCTCCGGATTTCACAATCAAAATGCTTGGCTTTCACACAAAGCTTTGCAATGGACTTGGGTATCACTTCACTGGTGGGGAAATGGAGACACAAAGAGGAGCAGAGACTTGTTCCCACCAACCAGAGGGCTGGAGCCCCTCTGCTGGGAGGACAGGCTGAGAGAGCTGGGGGGGTCAGCCTGGAGAAGAGAAGGCTCCGGGGAGACCTTCCAGCCCCTTCCAGTCCCTCAAGGGGCTCCAGAAAAGCTGGGGAGGGACTCTGGAGCAGGGAGGGGAGCCCTGGGACGAGGGGGAAGGGTTTTACAATGAAAGAGGGAGATTGGGATGAGATCTGTGGAAGAAATTGTTTGCTGTGAGGGGGGTGAGCCCCTGGCCCAGGTTGCCCAGAGAAGCTGTGGCTGCCCCATCCCTGGAGGGGTTCAAGGCCAGGTTGGACGGGGCTTGGAGCCACCTGGGCTGGTGGGAGGTGTCCCTGCCCAGGGCAGGGGGTGGCACTGGGTGGGCTTTAAGGTCCCTTCCAACCCAAACCATTCCATGATTCTATGAACATAAATTGGGAGTAGAAGCACAGACTGAGGACGGGTCCTGGGCTGCCTCCCCACACTGCCCGCTGTGCCAAGCTGGAGTGCTGGGCTAATGCCAGGCACTTCGAAATGCCAGGGACAGATTGCTTTAGCTAAACATTATGCCAAGGCTGTTGCCTCCCTTACCTCTCAGGGACAATCTCAAGCAGGGGGCTCAGGCTCAGACCCACCACTTGTCGTAGCAGGAGGAGGAAAGACGTGTTTACGGCTGACAGCAGCACACACACTGCACTCAACGAGTTACTCTGAGCTTCTCCCAGTCCGGAGGGGATCCTGAAACTACTGAGAGAAGCACAGAAACATCTGAGGAGTAAATTTGCGCTTGCTTTAAATACGTACCAGTTTCTCCAAGTAGAGGTCTTGTATTACGGCAGCGTCTGAGAATGTCACAAATATTTATTACGTCAGCCTTTCCAACCCACAATTCCTTCTGCGTGACTTTGTGCTGCTGAAAAACATGGTAAGAGATAATCCCTACTTTAAAAAGCTCATACACGAGACATTCAAAGGAGCGAGAGAATATTAATATGTTATACTTATCCAGACTACTCTACCCACAAGGAAAGAAAACGTCTGTTGGCGATTTAGAGCAGGGCAGGAGTTCAGGACTGCGCTAAAGATTTTGGGCAATTGGTTTTCCCTCCGAATGCCTCATTCCCCCCTGTTGTACACTCTTCCCCAAGGATCTGATGTGAACTGAAAGCTTCGAGCTGCTGCACTGAAACGCGAAATGTTATTTATCGTATTAATGCTTTTGCCTTTGACCATTAGTGCAATATTGTCTTGTCAAAGCTAACCCTGAAGATATATGTTGTGTCATATATTTCGATGAGGGTAACAGCATGCACCGGAGACAGACCGGAGGTCTACGATACGGGCGTATTGTCTATGGAACATAAAAAGATAGATCTAGACACAAGGCAGATGTCTTTCGGGTTTCACAATTTCAGATTTTTATGGTTAACTAACAGCGCTCATAATGAGCCTGATATTTCTGCAGATCAAAATTATTCTACTGCTTTAGCAGACGATGTAGCACATTAATTTTTATTTCCCAAAAAATCAAGGCTTCTGTTTTGCGAGCAGGCACGGAAGGAGCATGCAAAATCGCAGTCCCAACCAACAGGGAACTTTCAAAGTGGGTGGCGTTTGGTATTTAAAGTAGCTGGAGTTGACCCATTGATTCCTGACCCCCTTCTAAATGCAGAAAGGAGACTGACCCACCTGGGTCCCCCTGTCTGGCAAGCATCGTTTCAAGCATCCCTGGTATTCCTATCAAATAGCCTAAATTTACCCTAAGAAACATTCGTCGTTAAAATAAAACCCCAAAAAAGCCCAAGCCCTTCCCCATCGGAGTGACTCACTGCGTCTTGCTGAAGCAGGGGCTCAAGGAAGATGCCAACCATATGTTCCCCCCCGAGACGTCCTCAGAGCGTTAGTGACACTGAAACCTCGTCAGAGCTTCCTCCGACTCACTCCGGACTCTAGGAGTTGGCAATTTTAACACAACTCCAACGACAAGGAGCCTGGATCTTCTTTGCAAGTGAACGGTAGGAAGTCCGGTCAATTAAAACAACGGAGGCCAGGGCCTCCCTGCTCTAAGTTCAGGCAAAAATTTAGCTAAATGATGTAGCTTTATAACTGCTAGGATGCATTAAGTAGTTTCTGACACCCTCAGTGCCTCTGTTCCAGAAGACCTCAACGAAACAATGAAAAGGGTCGGTTGGTTTTCCATTTAGAGCCGTTTAGAGCCATTCGTTGCTGTTCAGACCTGCCTTTGTACCTCTCCAATTCTATAACCACGCTTTGTTTCCAAGCGTGATATTCAACAGCTGAAGTCCCAAGTCCCACCGCCTCCCAAAATACCCACGTACTTCCACTCTGTCCGTGGCAAAATCCAGTAAGAAGCAAGGTCTGGTGAAACTCTTCTGAAGCTAAGAAAGAAACCAAGCCAGGACCAGTATATTCCAGAGTTCACGTGATGCAAGCGGAATATGCAACTTTAATTCCTAACTCCCTTCAGAGAGAACAATCAAGATCGTGGGGCGAGAGAAGAATGAATTTTAATGGCAGATGACATCCAAAAACCTACTGTGCCAGCCAGAAAGGGATACGTGTCACTTACGTAAGTCTGGAGAGATAGCTATCCTATTGCTCCATTTCACGGCTGAATTAATATGCTCCACCAGCTCCATACATGCCTAAAAATCACAGCTTCAGCTTTCAATAACTTTTATCTTCAGCCTCTGCAGCCAAAGCCAACTGCGGAATCATCAGATTTATTCGGGTTAGTCCTGACACCCCGCTGGATAGAGCGCAGGCACTGGATTCACTGGGTTTTTCGTAAGACTTGCTACTTCTCTTCCAAGCCTTGTGCAAACATACGTGAATTAAGGTTGATAACAGCTGCGTGAGGCAGGAAGGTATTATTTCTATTCCCATTTTCAAAGGCAGCAAAGCTCCGATCCTACCTTCTGTTGCCACACCGGGTACGTAGGCACTGCTGGGGGTCAGGATGTCGCTGCCTTGCTCACAGTCCCATAGATAGCCAACGGAAAAGCCCTGATTAGCGCTCAGTGTTCCACCTCCTGGCCCTGAATTATCCCATCCCTCCCCTGAAACGCTTCCTTGTTGCACGGCAGGACTGAAGGTCAGACAACCTCCAACACCAGTTTCATCTGCCTTCCCCTCTGGTGACCTTTCTCCTTTACCTTCCCCATTGTCCAAACCTTACTGTAGCCTACACGTTGTGATCCTTGTGCTCGTTTAGATCTTCCTTACAAATTCCAACATGAGATTTCCTACCTAGGAGCACTCCCTGAAAGTTTCTCTTCCTTCAAGCTCTACAAATCCGACAACCTGTTGTCTTCCTCCCCCTCCGTCGGTTCCCTCCCAGCGTCTACAGCGGGGCACCTTCCCAAACCAAAGGAGCTACGTTCCCACGACGGCTCCTTCTCCTGCTGGCAGCAAGGAGCGGTCGGGCGCAGGACCAAAGGCTGCTCTGCCTTGCACAGCTTCCCACAGGGACGTTTTCCTGGCCCACCTCCCAACTCCCCTCGACTTCCAGCGTCAAATGTAGGTGCCCCATTTAGATCACTCAAAGGATCTACTCAAATTCTCTAAGTCAAGGTCTGAGAAGACTCTCCAGACTCCCATCCAGGTTTTTGTCTCTTTTTCCCTTGGAAACGTTGACAAAAATATGGGTAGATAGTGACAAGTGACTAAGAGCAGGGTGAGGGGTTAACGCTTGACAGCTGAGCCCCTGACAGGGCATGTGCTCCCAGCCCTTCCCAAGCATCACATGTGTCAGTCTCAACATTAAATGTGGTTTAGACATTGAAGCCGCAGCCTAAACCTAAAAATGTTGTCGGCGAGAGAAGTCAACTGAGCAGGCTTTGGGGGTCCGAGCTCTAACACACCACTGATAGCGGTCATTGGGAACATGGCTAAGAGTTACCTACTTCTGGGACGTATCGGCCACGAGGCAGGCAATGTCTGCAAAGCACTTATGGTCTGCATGACCATCTCCAGGTTCGTCACCTACACATGTTGTAAGGAAATGTCGCAAAGAGCACAAATAAAGAGTCAATACTCCACACCAAAAAAAGGCCTGGTGTTCTACCTAAATGATGGGGAACAGAGTCAGGAGATTCATAGAATGGTTCAGGTTGGAAGGGACCTTAAAGGCCACCCAGTGCCACCCCCTGCCCTGGGCAGGGACACCCCCCACCAGCCCAGGTCGCTCCAAGCCCCGTCCAACCTGGCCTTGAACCCCTCCAGGGATGGGGCAGCCACAACTCTTCAGCTATTCAGGATTAGCTTAACCTCCTGCAGGACTGCGGAGAACCAAGACATAGATCCTCAAACCCCATTTTAATGCCTTAACAGCAAAGCCACTTCCCTTCCTCCTTACTAGTATTAGGCTTTCTCTTCCAGGCGATGTCATTATTGCTATCGGGTTTTATTTATTTAATGCCGGTGTTTTCCAATTATTATTCCATCTGCTCTTCGGCTGGCTCATTCACACAGGCACAGCAGTAACCTTCTGAACCGCTCTCAATTGCAGAGTTCTGCTGTGGCAGATCCTGACTTTCAGAACCAACTAGTCTCAGGTTAAGAATTAAAAGGGCTAATTACGGCGGGTGCAAAAGCCAAAGGGCCACGTGTACCGTCACAGGCATTTCTTTGTCAAACAGTCAACAGCTAGTGTAGCGCCAGACCTAAAGAACTGAAAATCCCCAGCTTTTCCAAAGTCTAAACCCAGATTTTGCCTGACTCAAATTAGGATTGCCGAAGTCGGAGGCGATGTTCAAAGGCAGAAAGAGTTTTACTAGCTACCACCATAGGTTTATGCTGCAGAGAACCAGGCCTTCTGATTAAAATCTACACCTGTAAAGCAAAGGGAAATCTGGCTCTGAAGCCAGCTGTGCTGCCCATCCTCTGTCCACCTGCGAAACTTGCTCCCTCCTGGTTTTCCTACACCACTTCTACCGGGGGCCGAGGCCTCACCGGTTCTCGAGACAGTACCAAAAGGTAAATAAATAACATTGAATAATTATGACAGCGTTTCAGATCGGCCATGCTGGAGTTTCAGAAATCTGGGAGAGGTTGATAAAGGCACGGGGCGATGCAAGAACCCCATGAGCTCCCTATGCACGCACAGCACAAACGACTTCAAGCCACAGTGTCAAAGTTCATCTGTTGTTCCCTTTTCACCCGGTTTAGGCAGCTGGGTTTGCAATGCCTCTCCTTTCATCTGTTATATTTCTTCCCTTGCTTTTCACTAAGAAGTAATAAACTCCCTTAAAGTGACAAGGGTGCCGGAGTTCTGTCTGGGAAGAGGCTCATCCAAGACTGACAAATGTTCTCAGCCTTCATGTACCTTGTCCAGTGCATCAATGAATTCGCATCGTCAATTGCCCCGTACTCCAGACTGATAACAAGTGTCTAATCCAAAAGAAATGCTCCTCTGACGTACTTTTGACAGCACCTAACCATACCGACTCATAGGAATGATGGAGAAGATCTCTCAGAGCTGGCTTTCTATAGTCTATCCTCCTGACAATGAGAGAATGCTCTCAGGAGCATTCTTTATATCACTGTCTGGCCCAAATCTCAAGGGAGGCTATTTCAGACCTCACTTCTTTGAGATCTTCCTGGTAATACAACCTAATTCTTTTGTTTACTGTCATCTCATCAGTGCTCTGTACACTCTCTGGCCTGAAAGTTGCCTTTTGTGGTGTTTGGAGCCTTCAAATTTATAGGCTGCCGTCAGATGAGATGGAACCAGAATCTCAAGGAAAAAGCAATAACACAACATTCATTCCTAGATATTTATTTTCCTGCGCAAACCTCACACGGTAGCTTTAAGGGCTGAGGCTCATGAAAAATTTACCACGGCTTAGCAGCATCCACTGAGCCACGCTGACCAGGGAGGATGCCTGGACCTGGCCTGCCCTCCACACCAGAGCTAAGAGATGCTTTGAGTTCTGCATCTGATTAAATTTCATCCTCCGTTTGTAACACTTGGGGACCAAGAGAGTTTCCTCCTTCACTCTTGCTGCGTATTACGCCCCTTGCACCAGCTGATCTGTATCTGCACGGAGATCTGTGCTCATTTGCCACCCCCCCGATCGCATTAGAGAGCGCATTTCCATTCCGCATCATACCAAGCAGCCCTTAGGAAGGACTATTTCCCAGGCCAGATTCTCTTTCAGGAGACTGCAAGCCTGTTGTCATCCCAAGCAAGAATGACATTGTTTTGTTTTTTTTTTTTTCAAACTTTACTCCACAAAGACAAAAGTTCTACTTGGAGATAGATATCAGACAGAAGGAGAGTGCCTAAAAAACCCCCCAGCTATCGCAGGACCGTCTCAGTCACAGCAAATCACAGAATCACACAACGTGTTGGGTTGGAAGGGACCTCCAACGGCCACCTAGTCCCACCCCCTGCAGTCAGCAGGGACATCCACAACTAGATCAGGTCGCTCAGAGCCTCATCCAGCCTGGCCTTGAATGTCTCCAGGGATGGGGCCTCCACCCCCTCTCTGGGCAACCTGGGCCAGTGTCTCACCACCCTCAGTGGAAAGAACTTCTTCCTAATGGCTCATCTAAACCTGCCCNGGAGGGGCAGAATCACCTCTCTGGATCTGCTGGCCACGCTTCTTTTGATGCAGCCCAGCATGTGACTGGCCTCCTGGGCTCCAAACGCGCATTGCTGGCTCATGTCCACCTTTTCATCCACCAGGACCCCCAAGTCCTTTTCCAGCTCCCTGTAAGACCGTTTGGGCTGTAGAGGCGAGTCCTTCTCCAGCTGACACCCCCCAGCTGCCTTCTGAAGGCCTTTTATTTTGATGAAAGAATTACACCTACATTCCTATGTATTATTTTTTGAGAAAGATCTAGAGTAATTTTTTTAAATTTTTTTTTTTTTTTAGGCAGGATGCCGTCCCTCGCTTTTCGTCACGTCGGAGGGGTGTGAGTCATCCCAGCGCGTCTGCCGTGCCTCCCCCGGTGGGGTGCAGGATGGTGACAGCTTGGGCGAGCCAGGGTGCCAGCCTGGGGCCGGGGCCGCTTCTCAGCCCCACCTCTGAGCACCGATGCCAACTGCCAGGGAGCTTCTCCACTTCCCTTCCTCCTCCTGCCGCTTCCAGCCTGAGCTTTCCAGGACAGGAACGTCTCCCTCTCGGTGGGTGCCAGACACCATGAGGTGAAGACGCAGAGCTGCTGGGTGCTCTGTGGCACACGCTTTCTGAACGCGAGCTTTCCCTGCTGCTCCGTGCGACAAGAGATTGACAACATCGAACCATAGAATGGTTTGCTTGGAAGAGACCTCTAAAGGCCATCTACTCCAACCCCCCTGCCATGAGCAGGGACATCTTCAACTAGACCAGGTTGCTCAAAGCCCCGTCCAACCCGACCCTGAATGTTTCCAAGGATCCTTGATCCACATGGATCCCCTCCAGCTCAGGATATTGTGTGATCCATTTTGGTACCCAGTAGCAGCATCTACTCCTTCTGAAGAGCAAGCATAGCCTGGGGATCCAGGATTTTAGATGATCTTTAAGGTCCCTTCTAACCTGAACTATTCTATGATTCTACTCTTTTAGCCGTCGTTCTCACTTGTCACCGTCCTGCAGCCACCTCACCTCTCCATGCCCACGTCCACCTCACCTCCCGCTGATGCCACGCTGCCAGAACTTGCTGGTTCTGCACAGGAACCAAACTTCTGCTCCGTGGATCCCAAAGCACTTTGCCAGGAAGAGCAGCAACATTAGGGTTTTTTTCTTTCTTTCAACCAGAGAACAAACAAGAGGGGAGTAACTTGCCGAGACTCCTCACAGCAGAACCGGAGCAATCTGTTCACTAGGACATTCTGAATATTCCAGAATCCTGGCAGAATCNGAGGCGAGTCCTTCTCCAGCTGACACCCCCCAGCTGCCTTCTGAAGGCCTTTTATTTTGATGAAAGAATTACACCTACATTCCTATGTATTATTTTTTGAGAAAGATCTAGAGTAATTTTTTTAAATTTTTTTTTTTTTTTAGGCAGGATGCCGTCCCTCGCTTTTCGTCACGTCGGAGGGGTGTGAGTCATCCCAGCGCGTCTGCCGTGCCTCCCCCGGTGGGGTGCAGGATGGTGACAGCTTGGGCGAGCCAGGGTGCCAGCCTGGGGCCGGGGCCGCTTCTCAGCCCCACCTCTGAGCACCGATGCCAACTGCCAGGGAGCTTCTCCACTTCCCTTCCTCCTCCTGCCGCTTCCAGCCTGAGCTTTCCAGGACAGGAACGTCTCCCTCTCGGTGGGTGCCAGACACCATGAGGTGAAGACGCAGAGCTGCTGGGTGCTCTGTGGCACACGCTTTCTGAACGCGAGCTTTCCCTGCTGCTCCGTGCGACAAGAGATTGACAACATCGAACCATAGAATGGTTTGCTTGGAAGAGACCTCTAAAGGCCATCTACTCCAACCCCCCTGCCATGAGCAGGGACATCTTCAACTAGACCAGGTTGCTCAAAGCCCCGTCCAACCCGACCCTGAATGTTTCCAAGGATCCTTGATCCACATGGATCCCCTCCAGCTCAGGATATTGTGTGATCCATTTTGGTACCCAGTAGCAGCATCTACTCCTTCTGAAGAGCAAGCATAGCCTGGGGATCCAGGATTTTAGATGATCTTTAAGGTCCCTTCTAACCTGAACTATTCTATGATTCTACTCTTTTAGCCGTCGTTCTCACTTGTCACCGTCCTGCAGCCACCTCACCTCTCCATGCCCACGTCCACCTCACCTCCCGCTGATGCCACGCTGCCAGAACTTGCTGGTTCTGCACAGGAACCAAACTTCTGCTCCGTGGATCCCAAAGCACTTTGCCAGGAAGAGCAGCAACATTAGGGTTTTTTTCTTTCTTTCAACCAGAGAACAAACAAGAGGGGAGTAACTTGCCGAGACTCCTCACAGCAGAACCGGAGCAATCTGTTCACTAGGACATTCTGAATATTCCAGAATCCTGGCAGAATCACAGTCTACAGTCCATTCCACACTGAGAGTTTCTCCTCAAATTACAGCCTATTGGAAAACCAACTTTCTTTTGCACTCAACCTAACAAATGATAGAATGTGCACGGAGAATAAATACACGTATAAAAAAAAAAATTGTGAACCATGTCAGAAAGCCCACAGTATTCTATCTTAAATCTCTCCCTTTGACAGACAGTGGATTAAACAGAAAATGAGTTACATCTCCCCAAACCATATAAATGTGAGTCCCACATTGCAAGGTAGCGTGACAAATAGCTGCTGATGTGTAAGAATAAAAATAAACCATGTCTGAGATCAGTGCAGGCATCGCTGCTTGTATCTGCCATGAAAATCAACTCCAGACCTTGGGATAAGAATTTCAAGTGCGTGATTGCACTGGCATGAAAACCATGAAACCTTAAAGGAAAAAAAAAGGAAAAGATAGTTCAAGGAAAATATTTTTTTACTTTGGCAAAAGAGAGGGCTGTTTCCAAAGGAAGAAATTTCCAGGTAGTTAAAAAGAAAAACAATAAATTAAAGATGTCTCCAGAAGCACGAATGATCTACACTCCAATGACAGTAACTCTAAAAGGAGATCCGGGCTTCTTATCAAGCATTTCAAAACACACCCTGTACCTCCAAAATTATTCAAGGGCAGGGATGGAGTTATTTTCTCTTAACGACAAAAGCTATACAATGAAAAAAATCGAATATAGAAATAGAAACACCAAACTAAAACCTAAAGCGCAGCCCTTCTCATCTAAGGAGCCACAGGCAACGTTAGCGCATCCCATTAACAAAGGTCTCAGCCGTTTTGCCTGGTCATAAAAAAAAAAGGCATAAAAATCTGTAACAACACCGCTAAGCCGGGACACTCAAATTGCGTTAGAAGGTCTTCCAGCTTCACCTGGCAGCTTCGCCTTCCAGCTTCATCAGGACGTGCAGGGATAAAAATGGTACCCCCTACTAACGCGATATCCAGCGACCTCGTGTAGGGATAAAAATGGTAACTCCTACTTCCCAAATCGGGCCAGGATTACGGTCTGAAAGACTTCAGACCTGACTTGAGACATCACAAGAGAACTGTTCAGAAAGGGACGGCCAGAGGTGCCTGCGCTACCCCAATATCTTATACGTTCCAGTAACAGCTCTGCTCACGCTGATCTGCAACGTAACAAACGCCGGTGCAAAGGATTTGGCCAAGCTGTCAAAAAGTCCTCCTGGATGCTGAATTTGAGATGCTGCCAAAGGGGCTGGTTGCGAGGAAGCAATAAGCATTCACCATCTCCGTACCAGGTTGTCTTAAAGCATCTTGAATTAGGTAGCTAAAAAAATGGCATGTCGCTTTCGATATCGATTTACTTGAAATATCTGCATTTGCTTTGTAGAAGAAAATACCCGCAGTACCCAGCAGCAGAACCTACACGATTTTACAGCTGTTGTTGTTTTTTGGGTTTTTTTTTGGTTTTTTTTTTTTTTTTGGTTGTTTTTTTTTTTTTTGTTTTTGGGGTTTTTTTTTTGTTTTTTTTTTGTTTTGGTTTTTTTTGTTTTTTTTTTTTTTTTTTTCCCCATGACTAAGGCAGGTCTCTGATGCAGAAAGCAGTCCGACACACCAGGCAGTAGCACAGTGGGCTTTATCACCATCTCTGGCCACTAGAAATCTTTTTCTTAATTCCACGTCATCTTCCCTCTTCTAATCTCCTTTGACAGGTGCTAGCTAAATGCAGGAGCAGGAAAAAAAAATAAAGACGACAGTTTTCACTGTTGGAAAGATCCGTTATAAGCACTTCAGCCTTCCCATGGTGTGACTTCTCACATGCTGCTCCGTGCCCGCAGCTTTGGCACATCCATCCTGCCCGGTGCCGGGCCAGCGCCTCTCCCAGTGACCAGAGGGACCCAAAAGTAGCATCTGACACTTTGCAGGATCAGGCCCTTACACCTGAGTACCCCACCCTTTTACATGGGTATTTTTAACGCGTTAGAGCATCGGTAATCCCGCCAGCCTGCGTGAGCTTCAACACCACGCGTTGGCAGACACCTTCTCGGTGTAACGCTTGGCGTGTTGTTTTCCAGAACGACTCGAGGTTTGCTAGACAATGTTGTGCCCATGAAGAGTCCAAACTCCCCCTCTCTCCAAACTGTGGATCCTCTTACGCCCCCCAAAGGCAGGAGGAGGGTTCTCAGCTCCGACAATGAAGCCCCAGGACTGGGATTCCTCCTTCTAAAAGAACGACATCTAATCAAAGCTGGGTGAGATGGTGACTAGTTTTTTACCAGTTGACAAGAGGAAACGGCCTCAAATTGTTCCAGGGGAGGTTTAGGATGGATATTAGGAAAAATGTCTTCATGGAAAGGGTTGTCAAGCGTTGGGACAGGCTGCCCAGGGCAGTGGTGGAGTCGCCATCCCTGGAGGGATTTAAAAGCCGGGCAGACGCGGTGCTGAGGGACGTGGGGTAGTGGTGGCCTTGGCAGTGTTGGGGTGATGGTTGGGCTCGATGATCTTAAAGGTCTTTTCCAACCTAAACGACTCTATGATTCCATGAAATCTGCAACACAAACCCTACCTTGCGCGGCCTGGTTAGTTTTACAGGCACGAGGAGATGTTTTGGCTGCATGGGCCCTGATATTCCTCCCCCCTAGCAGCAGGTCTCCTCGCCCTCCCCAGAAACGACTCACAGATCTAAAAGCACTCCAACATTTCGGCTGCCTCAAAGGCCCAGAAACCAGTGAAGTACTTCAGCGTACTGTAGGCACAGCGTAATTATCCAACAACTTACGGGAGGGCATCCTTCTTCCCCTGAATAATTAAGACACTTTCCATTTCTGAGAGCAGGACATGGGATTTGGGCAGCGATGTTTGGAGGCAGAAGAGCAAATCCTCTGTTTCTCATTTTCCTCTGCTATTGCAAACTCCTTGCACTATCTATCTGGGGATGCTGCTAAATGAAAAGGTTTATGACAGCTCTTCAGCACTCAATCATATAAAACACTCTCTAGGAGATGTTCAGTAAGTCAAAGAAACTGTCAGCACTTTTTAAAAAAAAATAAAAAATAAAAATCACAGATTAGGATTTTCACAGACGTAAAGAACGTTTACATGCCTAAATTCTATTGGGTGTCAATAGGATTTGGGTTCCTAACTTCCTTGGGTTGCTGTAAAAATCCTTGTCTTATTCTGGATTTGCATTTCATCTGAGGGAAGAATAGCTTGCGGTTTAACGCACAGAAACCAGGTTAAGAATATTTCTAAACGAGCAAGGATTTGAAAGTCAATGAGTTACTCCCAGTTTACACCAAAGCAGCTACAAGCAGAATTTGCATACCCCGTATTCCCCCCCCCCGCCCCCCCAAAT
>VXBH01009358.1:1823115-1845728 GCA_013400035.1 Rynchops niger | reverse complement strand
GCTAACGTTTATATTGAGCTTACTCTCCAGCAGAGACTGTTTTTTGTCTAAGCAAAAATAACTCTTCTGGACCAAATTCTACTCCCACGCCAGCTACTGTAAAGCCTCCCGAGACTTCAGCGCAGTTGCTCTGGATTTATTTGGATTTAGTCGCCCTGATCCTTGATGACGAATGGAGGAATTTAACATCCCTGGGAAAACGGCGGCCTCTGCGCAAGGTCGCTGTTGCCCTTCTGCATACCAGTGAGGGATCAGCCGCACCTGCTGCACGCGCTCCCCGGCACAAACCGCGACCCACGTTTCACGTGAAAATAGACATTTCCCCAGAAATTTCTGCTCAGAAAGGTGGGGGATGCGTCTCAGTACAGATCCCGTTTCCATGAAACAAGCCGCACGACAGGCGACCGAGTTCGGCAGCATCAGGAATTAAAAAAAAAAAAAAAAATCAAAATACAGCAGGGTTGGTAACTCATTTTAAGGGAAAGACAGAGGAATCACGGGCTTTCTTCGCTCTGTTACAAGACAGGTCTTTGGGGGTCTGAATTCTTCTCTCACATTTACGCTCGTATAAACCTTGAGTAATTTTTTTTTAAGTCACTCTTTAATCTGCAGACTTTTTTCCAGGAAGAGGATCTGATCTACAGGAAATCTAAATCAATATCAGCTGGCTTTAGGTCAAAGACCGCAAGCATTAAGTATACCTGTCAGCTAGCCATACACAGACATACATCACAGCCTGCGTGGTAATTGCCTCTTACTCCCCCGAGGCAACCAGTGGATAAGTAAAATAGAATTAATTATTGTATTTTTCTGGCCTTTGGTAACAAAGGTAGTCAAGTCATTTATTTATTTTTGCTCTGCATTGCCCTAACTACTTAATTAAGGAAGCAAAATTGTTTTCTTTCCTGTTCTTCTCCGCGTGATCGAGTTTATTCGCGCAGAAAGGGACGTAGCAGGAAGGGTTCCGCTGAACGCAATCAACCGCAAGAGACAACCAGGGCTGTCACAAATCCACAGGGCATCCTTCCCTTCCCAGCTGTCACTCACCCCCCCGCCGCTCCTGCTCTCACATCCAGCGTATTTTCCTTGCTGGTGAGCGAGATGTTGAATTAACTTCACCATCTTTGAAACGTACAGAACTTTGAAGGCCTGTCAGATGGGGAAGACGTTAGAAGTAGTGCCTTGGTCCCTAAGATCTCCCCTGTAGCCAGGCAAAACCTTACCTTTAAAAAAACAAACAACAACCCAATAAAATTAACAGCTGCCCTACCAAAACACTTGCAAAATAAAAAATCTGGAGTTGATACCCAGATGGTCCTGCGTGGCTGTAACCCTCCCATTGCCGCAATAAAGCTTAGCGTCCTTTCTATGCGCTAGTCCTGGTGGTTTTTACGTCTTTATACCAATATTACCCATGAAACGTCTCAGAACTACGTCCGGATGATTCATACATGAGCCTGGGACTTCAAAGAGTTCAGGTTTGGTTACTGCCACGCCAAGATCTTCCTCTGTCAACCCGGGGAACTCTTCAAACCATCCACAAACATGTGGCTGTCACTGGCCTTCCGCAGAGCCTCTCTCATCTCTACGCCGGGGTGAAAACTTTTGCCTACATCAGATGGCTTTTTTTGGAGGAAAAGCACACTGAGGCGACGCGCTCTGCTAAAGACCGGAGGCAGAAAATGGCTGCATAAATCCCCACGTCGGGTTTTTTTCAGGTTCTGCTCGGTGATTTGAACACGACCCGCTGGCTCATAGTGGCGTACGACCACCAGCCATGAGTCTTTGCGTTCCAGCTTTGCCTCTCGCTGCCATAGAGCCACGCGAGGGATTCAATTTGGCCTTTTATCTCCAAACATGCCTAGTTGGATTTTACGACTCTTGTTTCTCTTCCCAGTCCGGAGTGGGAGTCTGGGGGGCAGCGGGAGTTAGCACCTGGCGTGGAGAAACACAGAGCCCCGCGTGCCAAGAGGGAAAATTTATTTTGTTGACGATTATTTCTGACGTTTGCTTCCCCCAACTGGCTGGAGATGCAATTTTCAGATCTGCCTGAGGCTATCCCTCTCCGTTTAGAGGAACAACAATAAAAATCCCCAACGCAAACCCCACCGCTGCCTCCGAGCCTGATCTGGGAGCTCGCATTACTTGTATCTAACGCGTTTTTAGGGAGCTCATTGACTAATTATTTTCAGAAGCTAGCAAGGTTCATTAGATAAAATGGACAACTGCAATAAAGATTTGGAGGCTGCTCACGCACCATTTGGAGAGGGGAAAGAACATCACAGGCAACCGTGAGACTATTTCTGGATAATTAAGGCAAAGCTTGAATTTATTCTGACTTAATAGATTTTCCAATTTTCCTGCGCGCACTGTATAAGGGTTATTGACCCAGGACGGGATTTTCACTGAATCACGCAGAAGGATTGAGGGAACCTTCTGGAGATCACCTCAGCCCGAGGGAAGGCCAACCACCCCCAGCCTTAGTCATCTCTGAGGCCCATTTGCTCCAGTATGTCCATGTCTCTCGTACTGGGAAGCACAGGACTCAACACAGTGCTGCGGATGAGTCTCGCCAGCCCCGAGGAAAGGGGAATAATCACCTCCCACCCACCTCG
Source organism: Rynchops niger (assembly GCA_013400035.1). Lineage (NCBI taxonomy): Eukaryota > Metazoa > Chordata > Aves > Charadriiformes > Laridae > Rynchops > Rynchops niger. Next base: position 1,843,113 of record VXBH01009358.1, on the reverse strand, counting down.
GCCTCTCTAAGCAGGCTTCAGGGTGCAGCCTCTGCAGCCGGTCTCCCCGGCAAACAATCCCGAGGCGGTTTCTATCATTAAGAGGAAAATCTTGCAGAAGATTCATTTTCTGCACGTCAGGGCCTGGGAGCTCAATTTCACCACCTCCTCTCATCTGCCGCCCGGCCACGGAGCACAAGATGCTTAACCGCTGCAAGTGGATTGGGTCTCAGAGAAGGTTCCAGAAAAATTGCTGTCTGCTTGGGCTGTTTTCACTGTATATTTCCACTAGCCCATTAGTCACCATCACAATCCCCATGCCTTTGGAGATATCCATATTTTAGCGCATTATCTAATTCACAGAGGTCTATTGATTCCCAGCTCTCGGCTCTGAAGGGCAGTGACTCATCTTTCCGTGCGCACAATAGAAGAGCTGCTAATAAAAAAAAAACATTTAACATTTAGAGCCAGAGTATCCGGATGAGAAATGCTCCTACACTGCAGACACTCAGGCAGCGTGAGCTGGATTCGGAATGGGATGGGTTTTCCCCCCGCCCCTGCCCTGATGCCGGGTGCCTGCACCGCTCCCCACGCGCTCGTTTTCCCGGGGGGGCTGGATTCGCCCTGGGTGCAAATTCCACGCGACGCACGACCTCAAACCGGCTTATAGGAACTTTCTTTTTGTGTGAGAGGACAGAGGGGGTTTCTGGAGAGGGAAACTCCCCCCAGCCTACACAAAAGGACATTCAAACTGGGATCCGAACAAGGCCGAAGAAACGCACAGACCTTGTCCCAGACTGATGCTCACAAAATGAGTCCGCGCTCTTAAACTTCCAGAAGCAATTTCCTTTTGAAGCTAAAAGGATGAGAAAGGGGACCGGCGAGAGAAAACCGTGTCGACAAGGAGGGAGATGCTGCTGCTGCCAAACACAAGAATCGTCTCTCAGCCGCTAATCAATAACGCCTGAGCAGCACCACTCGCAAAACTCTCATTGATTTCAATGGGAATCTTACTCAAAGAGACTCAGTGCCACCTATTGCGATGATTTCTCAGCCTCGTGGCGTTTTTTCTTCATAATTACTAAAACTTTTTTTTTTTTTTTTTTTTTTTTTTTTTTAAAAGCTGCAGAAACCACGAGCTTGGGCGACCCTCTCAGCTTTTTTTATGCAGGTTTGGCTTCCAGCATGTGAGGACTCCGAATAAAACTACACAGGGCTCACAAGTAGAAGGCAAACCATACAAGAAATAGCAATAACGTGGGTTTATTTTTTTGAAACACACCCTTTTTTCCTCCTTCCTGTGACCTCACGAGCTCTTCTGCCCACCTTCGACTCCTGCCAGGACGCACGCGATAGGAACGCCGACAGATGAAACAAGTAGGTGCGGCGACTCCGACGCCAGCCCCGCTGGGAATACGGCATTCCTTCCCTCTGCCGTCAGCGGCAACTGGGAATTTGACTCACGGGGCACCTCACATCGTGAAAAGAGCGGAGGTTAACTGGTTTGGCACATCGTAGGACAGGGGGGATCACAGTTTGTTGTGTGCTTAAGCACCTCCTTTGGATTTTTGGTTGTTTTTTTTTTTTTTTTTCCCCACAATTTGGTCATTTTCCAGCATTGGGCATCCGCGCGTTCTGGGTAGAAAGAAGCAGTTGGGGGAAAAGGCAAAAACGGGTGATTTTTCAGCAGTTCCAATTACAAACATTTCCTTGCAGTTACAGAACTTAGTCCCTGGTTTGACCTCCCGATAGCGCCGGGGAGGGTTAACACCGACCTCCTGACGGTGACTTTCCACCCGAGTGCACCACGCACTTAATTGGGACGGTTTAAGTGATGCACGTAAGTTCTGGGAGCGGCCACAATCAATTCAACCTGCAGCTTCGCTAATCTAGGAAGGAAGGAAAAAAAAAAACAGGAGAGCTCTAAGAGTAGGAAGGCAGGGAAACAATTTTGCTCGCTTCTCTGCAGGACTGACTCATATGACTGATAAAACGAGTATTCCAACGCTGATGCTAACGCCTCTTGTGCTGAATCCAGCAATTCACAAAATCTAAGGTCACAAGGTGATATTATAGGTCTTCTCATGCAACCTGCGTGGCGTAGGCCGGAGCATTTCATCCTCCGCGGTATGTATCTAGCCCTCGATAAAGAAGAATGTAGCCCTTGATGCCAAAAATAGACCTTTCGGCAATTCATCTGCCACTACCTGTGTTATCGGAACCCACCTCTGCCTCCCCTCCTCTCCCTCCAGAGGGTGCAGACAGCTCGGGCTGTAGGGCGGATCCAAAAGCCATTCCACAAAGCTCATTTTCCAACCAGTGGAGCAACCTAAATATTTACGCGTTTTTAGGTCGACACGTTGTTGTACGCCACATGCTCGTCAAAGGGAAGCCTCTGTCACGACTAAACCAAGATTTGTTACAGGAAATGAACCCTGGTAGGGTGTAGGTGCCACCTCAATCCTTCAAATACTTCTCCTGGTCTCATTTTCCTTCACAGAAAACTTGCTGCTCTCGTAGACTTTCAATTCTTCTTGAACATAAAGAAGTGACGTTGACAAAAATACCCACGCCACGAAAACTACTGTCACAAGAGAAACGCTGCAACACTGACTAACCACAGAATCACCCAGGTTGGAAGGGACCTTTGAGATCATCTAGTCCAACCATCAACCTAACTCCGCCAAAAGCCATCACTAAACCGTATCTCTAAATGCTTCATTCTAATCGGGGATGTTAAGTGACATTTTTTTTAAAGAGTCAAATCAGCTTAGCAAATTGGGGACCATTATGCAAAATTTTCCCAATAGCTCCACCTTATTTAATCAAACACTTAACTCCGTGCCTATCCAGGCCAGCAATTAAGCATGTCAGGAATGGAATGAAGCGTGGGCTTCGATACATTTTTTTAATGAGGATGTTTTCCAGGATTGGGGCCAAATGAGCCGAAATTCATCACTGCTCAGAGGTAAGTGTAGTGCTGGAGAATCATTAAGTTTCCTATTTGGACTAAACCCGCAGCATTAATTAGGACATTAATTTAATTTCCTTTCCTATGTCAGCTTTTAATTAAGCATCAATTTACCCTCCTGCGCTGGCTGTGGGGATTGCACGGAATCGCCAGGGATGCCGTGGCACATCCCCGAGTGCTGCCAGCAGCGGGTCTGGGTGGCGGTTGGGAAGAGGGAGAGCAAAGGGACACGGGCACTTCCATCGCGGGGCTGGCTGCTCCGGCGCAGGGAGAACCGAGTCTCCACGGCTGCTCGCCCGGCTCCCACCTCTGAATCACAGACGGGTTTGGGTTGGAAGGGACCTTCGAGATCATCTCCTTCCCACCCCACCGCCACGGGCAGGGACACCTCCCGCTAGACCAGGCTGCTCAGCTCCTCTGCTAGTACGAACCTCCGCAGAGGCACAGATTTACTCCTGTTTCAGGTCTGGCTCTAAAATTAATGCAGGAAAAATTACTAACGGTGCCTTAGTTAAATTACCTCTCACTTAAATTCCGCTCTTTAAAACGTAATATTAAACTAACAATGTCTGGTGGCTCTTAATTCATTACTCCTCTATTTCAACTTTTTAAGACTTTCTTTTCACTTCAGGATATTAGATTTGATATAACAACAATGGCCTTAGTAGAAGGAAAAAAGCCTTTTTCCTAAATAATCTTGTACTCCTTCAGAAAGATAGCTCTTCACGATCTTCATTTCCATTGTAGGCTCGATTCCATTACTCATTTCTATTATGCGCTAGAGTTCAAAGAACAGCCACAGCTACTCAGAAAAACAGAAAGACCGCAGCAATCCTCCCATTTAGAAGCTTTTAGGGAATTAGGACCTCGCTGTGGATACAGCACAAAATTGGGCTGGGCGATCTGGATTGTCATCCTCTTTCTGCCCCAGTCTCCCCGGATGACGCTGGGCAAACCACTGCAGGGGCTTCTCGGGAGAGCGGAATAACAGTTTCTAGCCCCAGATGACTGCTACGAGTCACTCATAATGCTTGTGGAATGCTGGAAATACTTCTGCCTCCTACAGAAAGATATTTATTCCATCAGGAAATGGAAAAGACGCTGTATGATGCAACCAGAAAGGTTTGCGACTGGGGAACTACACATACTTCCCTGTTCCTCCAGTGCGGCAATGACGAGCTGGATGGATTGCTGGTCTTGTTTGCTACGTTCTTATGGAACTGCTCTGATTCATACCCAAATTAATCATACGTTTCAGTTCGACCAACCTTATTTACATGGCGAGTACGGTCCTGGGAGTTTCAGAAGGACCCCGTGAACGGCGGAGAGCTCGGAAGGCAGAACCTGGCTGCAGAGGGGCTCTGGTGCGGTGTGTGAATTATTCAACGTGCAGGACTGCAGAGAGTGGGGTCTACTGAGCACGATCTACGGGATTAAATTTTAGCACAGAAATTGCCAGTCCAGTGCTTGCCAAAAGGCCCATTTGCAGCCAGCAGAATAAGGTCATAGGCAGAAAAATATTGCTAAAAGACCTACTCTTTTCATAGAATCAGAGAATCAACTAGGTTGGAAGGGATCTATAAGTTCATCAAGTCCAACCATCACCACAGCACCGCCCAAACCCCCACTACCCCACGTCCCTCAGCACCGCGTCTGCCCGGCTTTTAAATCCCTCCAGGGATGGCGACTCCACCACTGCCCTGGGCAGCCTGTCCCCATGCTTGACAACCCTTTCTGGGAAGGAATTGTTCCTAACAGCCATCCTAAACGTCTCCTCGTGCAACTCAAGGCCGTTTCCTCTTGTCCCATGGCCTGTTCCTTGGGAGAAGAGCCCGACCCCCCCTGGCTACCCCCTCCTTTCAGGGAGCGGTGGAGAGCGAGAAGGTCTCCCCTCAGCCTCCTCTTCTCCAGGCTGAACACCCCCAGCTCCCTCAGCCGCTCCTCACCAGGCTCCTGCTCCAGACCACATTTTCCATCTCGGAAGAAACACCACTCGATCACCACTGGGGTACTTTGCCAGCCCATTCAAATCAGTAGGAATCCGCCACTGAATTTAATGAGGCTACAATTTTTCTCATCGCCTTTCTACAGTTGTAGTAAAGAGATCATTGATGTGCACAAGCCCATGATTCAGCAACGTCCCTCCCCGTTGCCACCCTATTTCCTGCAAATTTGGCCAAGCACAAACATTGGCGGGGGGGGGTTCGGGAGGATATTCAAGTGAATTATATTTTGTCATATTAAATTAAGAGAGGAATCTGTTAAAAATCATTTTAATCAAGGAAACAAATGGAAAAAGAAATGGAATGATCCCTTGTAGACTGCTTTTGACATTTGTGGATTTGTTTCGTATTCCCTCTCACTCAATAAACTGAAGGATGACTGAGTTCATTTCACAGAAGATGGATTGTATTTTCTTCTCTCAGCTCTGTGATGTCCATTGAATTCAACCAGAAAAAAAAAATAAATTTACTGTGCTTTAAAAACTCATGATTCTGACATTATTAGAGTCAAACTGCACACCTGGGGCAAGGGGAAGGGAACGAATACAATCTCCATGGGTGAGAGCTGTGATTATCTAATAACGGTGGTTAATATTTGGGAGAGCTTTTAAAGCAAAGACACACTGAGACATAGCAACGAAGCCAAAGCTAAAAAGCTTAGTTCATATATAAGCCATCACGCAAACCAAGTTATTGATTTTTTGGGGACCCAGACCTGCTCACTCAGTGAAAGAAAGCGAAGGACATGGCAGCAGATGAAAAGAAGACAAGGAAAGACACGAAGGGTCAAGTTCTGGCCACCTGGAAGGGGCCAGAAAGGTCCCCACCCCAGGGTTCTATGCCTTTGGGGTGCAGAGGCTTTTAAACATTCTGGGGAAACTGGTCTTTATAATCTTTTTACATCCGCTAGTGGCACAGCAGAAAGCGCGTCAGTGCAGCTCCTCCCAAAGCCAACGCCTCTGCCGAGGATCTGCCTCGATAGCTGCACAGTGGGCAGCAGGGGAGGAGGGTGAAATTAAGAAAGAAAGGAAATAAAAAAGAAGAACAGTACAGGAAAAATAAATAAAACCCAACCTGAAAACCTGCCTATTCCTGGCAGGGACTGAAAAGAGGGAGCGATTGTTCTCATGCCCAGGAGGTCCTTCTGTGGAATAGACCCCAGCACCGGTTTAAGACAGGCAGTAAATCTGCAGCCTGGACAAGGGATCTGCAACACAGATTGCACGGGACACATTTTTGCTTGAGGATTTGGGCATTTTTTTTGGTAGATATGGAAAATAAGCGTTAACCCTTTATCAGCAGAATAATCACGTATATCTCCTGTTTTTAAGCTTTTGTGCTTACTTGTTTAGTTATCTGAACTCCTCTGGTGTTAAAGTGAAGCACGGTGACACCGTTATTGTGGGCGTAAGAGACAGCACACGGCCAAAAGTAAATCCCGATTCAAAGTCTTAGTTCTACAATTTTTGAATTGCAGAAGAGCGACTCCAGTCTCTGCGCAGAATACGAACTGTAAAACGCGATCAGGAGCATCCCTCCCTGCCTTTTCAGTCAAATAAACTGCCCACCTCCACATTCGCTGATCTTTTCCTTCAGCAAAGCCAAAACGTCAATAAAAATATTTCCATTAGGGTTGGGTCTGGGTTCCCCCCCCCCAGCAGGATTTCTTTATTATCTCATAGGTGATAGGTGCAGATTGTGCAACAAGGAAACTGCTGACAAGCTGGGTCATACCCCTGTGGCCTACAAGCCAGCACACGCCGCCCTTCGCTTCGGAATTTGCAAATTGGCTTCGCTATTTAGCATGAGAGAAGGCTGTTAAAGATTTAGCAGACCTGTTGCCAAAAAACTACTTTGGGAGATTGTTTTGGGTTTGGTTTTTTTTTTTTTTTTTCATTTGATCGAGTCTGTTTTCCATAAAGACTCATTTGAATGCGGTTAACACACATCACAGACACGGATGACACTGAATTATTTAAGGTTACGCACCTCTTAGATGAAATCTTGCAGAGCCAAAAAAAAAAAATGTTTCCTTCAATTGGGTGCAGCTTCTTTATACGCAATACACGGTGATGAGACAAGCACTAGAAAATATTCCGGGAATTGTGTATTAGGAAAAACTAGTATGAATTCTTTTCGACAGCCCTTCTCTGCCTCTTACACACCTGATTCCCAGCCTTTTCTGTCCCCTGGTAACATTGACAATCTGCAGATGCGCAAGCTTTCAACTCCCTGACCGGTGTCCTCAATATTATTCCTGCTCAAGTCCTCATGTGTTTTGGTGTTTACTTCTTTTGCAAGAATAACAGACGATACGGTTATCTCCAAAGCAAACAAAAGGGCTCTATTTTCTCCCCTTGCTCAGGTGAGCGGATGATTCAGAGAATTTGAGACAGAACTTTGCCCGTGGGTAATTGGCCTTCATTCCTTTCAGCCTGACAACAACCTCAAATGGTCACCATCCTGTGTCCGCTCCACATGAGAGGAGCCTGCAGTCTTTGTCCCCGGGCTCTTGAAATACTAAATTAAAGTCGAGCTCAAGGTTCAGTTGGTTTTAACTCCAGTATTTTACAAACGCTTGAGATCCTCCCCATTCATTCTTCGGGCAGACGAAAACCACGACAACAACGTCCAGGCAAAAAGCAAATAGGAACTGCCCCATCGCCCCCATTCCTGGATGGTTTGATTATCACACAGCACAAGATGAAGCTACGTGGGCAAGGAAATGGTGCTAACGGAGCCATGTGAGGATGGAGCTCCACCTTTGGCAAGATGTCAAAATTTGCCCTCTTAACTATGTGCAGGTGGCAACAAGTCTAAAACCTTCCGTAAAGAGAATGAATCTCCAAACAGTCACTTGTTGCTTCTTCCTCTGGTCCTGGTCAGCCTCAGCTATGAGCATCTCGGGATCCACACCCCAGAAGTACATGAAAGCAGGAGTAAAGATAAGGACATAATCCCACAAAATGCTGCGCTTGCTTCTCGACCGCACCCGTCTCCCGCGTTCTTCCTGAGGAAACGCAAGGGCACGGGTTCAATCTAAAAAGGCCCAGCCCAGAAGATGAAGCTGTCTTCTCCATTGACTAAACCAGAGGTGGCAATTAAGGAGTCGGGGATTCTCTCTAGGACACTCACATTAGCGTCAGGTAGGGTGCTATAGCGTGGGAACCTGTGCCTTGAGAAATGCAGTTTGGCGATCACAACAAATGCATTTCCGTATGAAAATGCGGAGAAGTGGGTTACAAAGGCTTACTCAGACAATTAATAGTTTCAGAAGTACTCCAGGCCACGTTTTTAAAAACCTTGCAAGCAAAATTAGGACTACATGTTCAGAACAGTACACAATTTTTCACCGGACAAAGCCATTTTCAGAAGTATTCAACAGCCAACGCGCTGAGCTAGTCAGAAACCTAAAGTTTGTTAGTGCAAAAGTAGGCTGAAAGACCCGGGCTTCAGAATTAGGCTCAAACGCCTTTATGAAGGCGGATGCAAGACCAACGGACTAACACCTACAGGAGTTAATTTTAAATATTCATCCTCATCGTCTAAAGCTGAAAAGCGTCTGTGGAACACGCGTTAGCGCAAAGGCACTGCTTTTATCTCTTTTGAGAAAAACCCTAGTATCGCACCTCCTATCTCTGGATGCCTCGTATCATCAACCAGAATACATGTAAAGCCAATTAAAACCTATTTGTCAAAGGGTAGAACTAACACCATAATACGCACGGTCTGCTCACAGCTCACTAGCTGTTACTCCAAGACACAAATCACAATAACTATTCTGTTGAAATTGTAAAAAGGGAAGCTAGAAATCCTGCTAAACTCAATGAGCCATTAAATAGTTGACAATATTCTTTATAGGAACCTGGAATAGTTAATTAGTCCCAAAATACAAATGGTGAGCATGAATAATTACCACCATAGATTCCAATCAAGATATCCAAGGCTAGATCTGCGGCTAGCGTAAGTTGACATAGCTTCCTGCACGATGCCAACTCAGACCAGCTGTGAGCGGCCCAAAAAAAGTTGGTCTTCTGCTTAAAATACGGGGGACCTAGATGAGAACATTTCGGCTCTGTTCCCAGTGCTGCCACCGACTTCCCATAAAATCTTCAATTCTTTTTTTCCATCGTTTTACCTGCTTGCGTTGCTTTTGTCAGCACAGTTGCCACCCCATACCAAGGGATCTGTCTATTCCTTCATCATCCTCACTATAACAGCTTCCCCTGGCTTCTCTCTACCCTTATGACTATTACACAGACTGGCCGGGGTGGGAAGGGACCTCTGGAGATCACCCAGTCCCACCCCCTGCCAGAGCAGGGTCACCCAGAGCAGGGGGCACAGGAACGCGTCCAGGCGGGGTTGGGATGTCTCCAGAGACGGAGACTCCCCCACCTCTCTGGGCAGCCTGTGCCAGGGCTCTGCCACCCTCACAGCAAAGAAGTTCCTCCTCGTCTTGAGATGGAACTTCCCGTGGTCAAGTTTGTGCCCGTTACCCCTTGTCCTGTCCCCGGGCACCACTGAGCAGAGCCTGGCCCCGTCCTCCTGACACCCCCCTTGAAGTATTTATCAGCGTTGATAAGATCCCCCCTCTGTCGTCTTTTTTCCAGACTGAAAAGACCCAAATCCCTCAGCCTTTCCTCAGCACAGAGATGTTCCCGTCCCCTCAGCATCTTGGTGGCCCTTTGCTGTCCCCTCTCCAGCAGATCCCTGTCCTTCTGGAACCGGGGAGCCCAGAACTGGACCCAGTGCTCCAGCTGGGGCCTCCCCAGGGCAGAGCAGAGGGGGAGGATGACCTCCCTCCACCTGCTGGCCACGCTCTTCTTGATGCCCCCCAGGATGCCATTGGCCTTCTTGGCCACCAGGGCCCATCGCTGGCTCGTGGTCATCCCGTTGTCCCCCAGGACTCCCAGCTCTCTTTCCACAGAGCTGCTCTCCAGCAGGTCAGCCCCAACCTGTCCTGGTGCAGGGGGTTATTCCTCCCCAGGGGCAGCACCCTGCACTTGCCCTTGTTGAATTTCATTTCTTCCCCACTGTTACTCTGGGTGCTCCATTCCCTTCTGTCCTCTCCATTTTGGCATTTCCAGGCCAACATTTCTGTCTTCAAACCATCAGGGCTCTGCTTATTGCTGGATAGAACATCTCCCCCCGGTTTTGTACTGATGAGATGTGACATTCAGAAGTTATTGCATTATACCAAAACAAACAAGGAAATGCCATCAGGTTGAGTGCAGGGAATTTCTCAATCAATTAATATTTGCATATCCTTGGATGAAAGATATCAAGTAGTACAAAGTAGTATTATTAATAAAAGCCCACCGAGAATCTTCTGTCAGGCAAACGCAACTCATGCTGGGTCTTGCTTTCTCTCTTGGCACCCCACTAAGTTTCACAGGGGTTTCATGAAACACCAGCTTCTCGCTCAACCCTCAAAGGCTGGCAAGAGTTCAGAGGGGTTTAGGTGACCAAGCTGTGAAAGTTCTGAAAGGAGGAAAGACGCACTGCACCTACGTCACCGCAAAGATCACGAAATGGGCACAGAATCCCAGAATGGCCGGGGTGGGAAGGGACCTCTGGAGATCATCTTCTCCAACCCCCTGCCAGAGCAGGGTCACCCAGAGCAGGTGGCACAGGAACGCGTCCAGGTGAATTTTGAGTATCTCCAGAGAAGAAAACTCCACACCCTGCCTGGGCAGCCTCTTCTGGGGCTCTGTAAAGATGTCACGTCTTGACACCTCACACCAAGCATGACAGCCGAATTGTCCCTTCCCTGAGCTCCCTGCCTTCATTTCCCTTACACTGTCTTGATTTTGAAGGTGACTTTTCGGAACCAAGCTGCTCAGCTACCTTAAGAGAAGCTAATCTTCAACATTTCGCGGCTCAGGATCACAAGGGTCCTCACTCCTTAGGAAATTTGTCCTTTCCAACGCTACCCAATGAACAGCCAAACGGTGGCCCTGGTCCTGCAAACATTCCTAAAACATTAGGGCTACCGACAACCAGCGTCTCCCTGACTTTCCTGTCTACCAGCTGCCTGTGAGCCGTCTTGATGGCGGAGATACGAAACATAGCCTTGATCAACTGATAACACGCCTTCTACTTACCTGCAGCAGCCCAATGACCTATCGTGCCTCTTTGTCTTTCAAAAGGAAACCAGGTGCTTGAGCAGGGCATATTGGAGGACTTGCAAATGGTTTCTTCCCCTTTTGCTGCTGCGGCGTCCACAGAGAACCGCCTGCCAGGATGTGCTTGTACAAATATATTTGCTACAGTAAACAGCCCAAGGCAATCTGTTGCACCCAAGGACCTTGTGTTGATTCTGCACCGGTTCCTTGGAGGGTTTGTTCCTCCTTGCAAATGTAAGGATGCGAACCTGGGAGGGACCAGAACCTTGTTCCTCTACATTTGCTGGCCTGAGGCCAGCCACGCAAAAACGCATTAATAGACGCTGACAATTTTCTACGGCTACACCAAAAAAAAAAACCCAAAAAACAAACCAAAAAACAAAACACAGAGCAAAAAAAAACATCTAAAGCAAACAATACTCGAAGAAAACCAGAAAAAGAGCCAAACGTTATTTCTTTTCAGGGGTGTTCCATAGCACTGCACTTTAAGACATAGAATTTGTTGAGTTTGGTGAATATTTGAGAAAAGTATGAATTATTAAGGAAAAAAAAAAATGATCTCTGTTAGCACTGATTTACTACCCTTAACTTGAAGGACATGGTTCTCAGTAATTTCAATGGGAGTATTCATGTGGTTAAAGTGAAACGTGTCCTCAAGTACTTCATTCAGGGCCTCGCGGAGAATGATAATGGCTTAGGGATGTCGGTGGTCAGGAGCCAAGCGCTGGCATGAACCATGGTCTTAGAAATTAAGAGATTGTCCACTATCTCTTGCCAACATTACAGCGATAAATGGAGACAGAGAGAGTAGCGAGATCCAGTTTCGATATGACCCCTTGCATTTTCAAAAAGTCCACCCTCTCAGTTCAGGCTCCTGAACGTGCAGCCAGGGAGGGACTCTGTCTTCATGACTCCACAGAGCAGGTCAGGAACTCACTTTCAGGCTTACAATGTCCTAATCTTCCTCTTTTTTCTTTTCCATTATTATTCCTTCCACCTATTCTCACCTCGCTAGCACCTCTCAGCTGCTCCTCTTGTAGCATCTGCACCAAGGTGGCACCATTCTGGAACCATCAGTGATGCCAGCATCACTGAAAAGCGGATGGAAACCTTAGGTAAAGGGCCTCAACTGCTGCAGAGAGAGAGAAGATGACTTTGCTGTCTCCAGTGACCAGAATGGCTCAGGACCATGTTTGTCCTTGAACTGATGGAATAAAAAAAAAATAAAGAGGACAGACTAATGAGCAGGGGTATGGGAGACAGAAGGTAGAGAGCAGAGCCACCCAACCGTGGCTACAGCCGGCAATGGGACTGATACGGTAGTCATCCTCTCTAAGATTCCTGGAGGAGCCCAATCTACAAAACCTCCAACAGGTAACTCCACGTGGACTCAAGTGGAAGACTCTAGTGTAGCTTCGTTAGCTTTAGTGGCAGCTTTCACCGTCTGGGGGAAGCCCATGTGGAAGACTACTCTGATTTGCTGCTAGAAGCAAGAACCAAGCTCTGCATATGTTTTATTTGAGTTCTGCTTACGACGTCCCCAGCTTTCTGCTGGAAAATTCTGTACCAAGAATTTCCCTGTGGGCACCTGACTTCAGTTTCTCTTTCAGAAGACCCTATCATCTTCCCCATTGAAGTAGTATCAGATAAGCCGTATTTAAAGCTTTGGTAGCTGTGAAAATGAAAATAAATAAACAAACCCTCGCTGGCAATGCTGGGACAGGCTGAGCCAGCCTCTATTATTGCTTTGACGTGAATTCAATTAAACTTGAATCGCTCGGTGATAAGTTTCTACTGAAGAACAAGGATGTCGGTGAAATGCCAGCAGATTGTCTTAACAAGTCAAGGGGCCAGCTTCAGCTGCCCCTCGTCCTTGAAATAACACAGTGCTACCGACTGGGCCACGGCAGTTGCAAGCTTCGAGTATCATATGCAGCCAAATAACGTGACTTTTCAGAACGGAGGTCCCCAGAGAAAGGCCGCAGGCAGAGGGAAGAAATTAGGACGGCATTACACTCTAAACGCGCAGAGAGTAACAACCACGGGTGGATTTGAACTGCTACATGGAGGCTTCAGGACGGGAGGGATTTCAAGAAAATGTAGCTATTTCTTTAGGGCACCAAAAAAAAAAAAAAACCAACACGGATTTTAAAGAGGCACATAGAAATGTAAAAAAAAAATAAATAATCAGGTCATAATACCCCCTTTTCTAGTGTTTATAACAGCCAGCACAGAACCGCAGCAAGAAACTCTCAAGTCGTGCCTACAACTTCTTTTTGATCTCCAGCTCCGAACCTCAGCTTTAACCAGCTGCACGGGGCAATGAAGCGCTGTCTCGGACACAGCCTAATTAGCTCTAAAAAAGACAATACGTCCAAAAGAACAGCACGTATCCGTGTGGAAGATCCAGCCTCTGTCCCAGTAGCCCCATAGCCACCAGACTCCAGCACTGGTTTGGAATAATCAGTGCGATGCCGTTTGCTGGATCTGCTATCCCCGTGCAAGCTGCATCAGCCAGCAGCAATACAGCTCAGCGACAGAGAATCCGTCAAGTTATTTCCAGGGTTAACCACACTCCGACTGTTTAAAATATAAATTTCACGTCTAGCCTGAACTTGGCTGCTTTCAGGTTCCCACTCTTGGGTCTTGCTATGCTTTTGTCAGACAGATTAAATAGTCTGCTATGATCAGAAACATCCTCCCCACGTGGACAGCAATAAACCACCATCAAGTTACCTTTAGAATGATTTCCTTCTTCTAATAAAGGTAGCGGGGACTAAACCACACTAGGGCTTCTTCCACCATGAAGCTAACCTTAACAGAGAAGCTTTTCAAAGGCACAAAGGACCATTTAACTGCTCATTTCCCACTGCAAATCAGGGGCTCCTGGGTCTCTTACTCCATTTGTCAAACTTTGAAAGTCTCCTCCCCTGTCTTGGACAGCATTAATGGAAAAGAATACAAATATAATTTAAACGCAGAGGCTCAGGGAGGTGATTCAACTACCAGCCCTAGCTGCCACGGTTGTCAGTAAATTAGAAAGAAAAGAAACACAAAATCATCCTTTTCCATTCCCTTCTATTACGCCAGGACGGTTCTTCCCTCCACTGAGCGATTCCCATCAGCCTCTACCAGGTAGAAAACGGCTCAGCAAGGAAGTCGGAGAAAGGGGAAGGGGGAAAAAAGGGGGGAAAACAGGACATGCTGAGCTCTTCAGCAATGTTTGGCAGGGCGCAGAGCAGTCTGTTTCGCTGGATGTCTGGGCCCATTAGTCATCGAGCAGCGAAGACACTTGACAGAGAGGAAGGGAGGCGGAGAAGAGAACGCAACCGGTCTCTCCCTTGCACCAGCTGTTCCCGGGGGCCAGCTGCCAGGGACCCATGGTTCCTAACCCAACCTGCAGAGGAGCAGCAGAGGTGGCAGAAAAAACCACGCAAACAATGAAAATGATAGATCGCAGGTGCACAAAATAAAATCAAATCAGATTTTAGAGGTGGCGAGGGAGACTGCTTTGCTGCCACGAGAGCCCTACGCGCTCAGGTGCATTTTAAGTCTTTCTGGATGCGTCTCGTTCACTCAGTCCCAACAGTATATTCATTAATTGCAGCGGGCCTCGTGTTGTTACACACGTTCCTAAGGAAAGTACCTTCAATATTTTTCCATGCTGCAAATGTGAAACCTTCAACTCAAGAGAAGGCTTTGGAACACGCAGCCCAGGACCGGACTCTGCCAGCAGGCGTTGTGGTGAGGAAGGAAGCCAAGGAGACACCAGCTAGCGGCAACGTGGGGAATTCGCCTTCTACAGCCTTGGGTTGACACAATTCCCATTGATACCACTGACTAAAAGAGCTCTCGCTTAATTTTAAGACCAGAAAATAGGAACCTCAGAATTACCTAAGATGGAACTTGTATTTAAATTTCTTTCAGTTAACAGGCATTCGCTCAGGGCTGTGATGGCAATCTCTGTAGACATACGCAGACAAGCGTAACCACGCATTTCACTAAGGCCCCTTCATAGATTCGTCTAGGTTGAAAGGGACCTTTCAGATCATCTTCTGCCCGACAACAGGACAAGGGGTAACGGGCACAAACTTGACCATGGGAAGTTCCATCTCAACATGAGGAGGAACTTCTTTGCTGTGAGGGTGGCAGAGCCCTGGCACAGGCTGCCCAGAGAGGTGGGGGAGTCTCCGTCTCTGGAGACATCCCAACCCCGCCTGGACGCGTTCCTGTGCCCCCTGCTCTGGGTGACCCTGCTCTGGCCGGGGGTGGGACTGGGTGATCTCCAGAGGTCCCTTCCCACCCCGGCCACTCTGGGATTCCGTGTTCGATGCCATTTCTCAGAAGCTTTCTGACCCCGTCTCTCTCTCTTTTATTTATACCTGTGACTGTATCTATCCCTTTCCAGATGTTCCTCATACCTCTTTAGTTTTTGTTAGCTGACCTCCAACAGGGCTATATTAGGATGAAAGCAAACGTGATCTTTTCAAAACCAGCTTTGCTCCTCTCCAAGGAAAAGTCCAGTACCTTAATGGCTTTAACTCCCTACAACTTTAATGAGAAAAAGAACCCTTTCCTTCTACTTCTTTTTCCTCCATAGGATGTCTAAGGTCCAGGCCCGGTGCTGGTTAGCAGAGGGGAAAAAAAAAAGCCCTCCCACTCCACAAGACAAATACACTTAATTAGGCAGCACAGATCTAACACCTCCAGCGCCCTTTGGTTTAATCTTCACAGTTGTCCATTTTTGATGGAAAATTTGTGCTGATTTCATGGTGGCTGCTTGGAGAAAAGTCACCACACTTCATGGCTATGTCATAGCCGGGGGGGTAAAGTGGTGAACAATGATTTAATTAGGTTTCTGTAATAACATCTCCATTTCCAAATGGCTGCCCATACGTATTAGTGTGGAATGGTCTCAATTACTGTATTTCCTTTAATTCTGCGACTTTAACCCTGATGGCAACTGAGAAAAGACTGACATCATGAGCTGAAACGGAAACTCTTTGCCCACAGATTCTGCATAACATCCGTTCGAACAGTTCACACTTTGCAGCCACATGCAAAAACCTCCGCCCACATGGAATCAGTGCAAATATTCACGTTAATGCCAATGCTGCCGGATCAATCCACCCTTAGAAAGACAACCCTGAAGGAAGGAGTATCCTGATGCAGAGATCGGTTAAGATCACTTCGACTGCAGACTAAGGAAAAGCTCTGCCAAAAAAGCTTGTGGCCTCCTCTCTTTCTTGACTTCCACCCCCCACCCCAACACGTCTCCCAAAGCCTATCAACATAAAATATCTGCTTCCTCCCAACACTCACACGGCTCCATAAAATAGAGGGTGTATTTGGCCTGTGAATTTCAGGAGATGGCATATATACAATTTAACAAGTCTTGATGATTTATCTTGTCCATAGGACTGGGTCAGACTGTTTATGAATGTGTCACTGTTGACAGAAATAACAGGGCAAATACAACAAAAATAGACCCCAAAGAAAAACCCGATCAGTAGTGTCTGCCTTCTAATTCCTCATTAGAGAGAGCGTCAAAGCCTCGGCTAATCTCATCTTACTGTACGATCACTCCATCTGTTCCAGTCTCCGATTTCAATATGAATCGAAATAAAGATAATTCCTGAAAAGGCAAAAAAACCATCTCAGATTTCCAAGCGCTTTTGTTTCGTAGCAAATTTTATACCCTCCTGTTTGGCAGGGTGAGCTTTTCAAGTGCTACCAAGCTGATTATGTTAGAGAATACTACAAATTGGATAACTCAAAACCCTCCTAGAGAGCTCTCGTAAAACTCCATGGCTGGATGGGAACTGGAACAGATGGGCGAGCTCCACCGAGCGCTACATTAACCCCGCTGTTCTCTGACTGGTGGCCAATAACACATTCAAAAAGTACAGATCTAAAAATAAGTCTCCAAAACGGAAGATGATCCGATGCACGGCGGCAAGACGGATGACCACTTGGTGACATACTTTGGCTAGGATTACAAACAACTTCTTCCACGGAAATACAAGGATTTCAGCTTCTCAAGGTCTAAAAGAGAGGAAGCATTTAAAAGGGAAAGGCATGTTGCAAGGCAAATTAGTGGCCATTCGTCCATTACAGCTGAAATACATCAACCATCCCCTCATTACAGATAGAGTAATAGCGAAGAGAGCGCAACGAGGGCCATAATTGGACTGGAGAAATGGAGCAGAAGTCCCGGAGGGAGATCCGCAATGCTCCGGTCGCTGCTGCTCGATAAAAATATCTCTATTTTTGCTGCTGGGTACACAAACTCCCAGGAGAATCAAAAAGAGCTTTGGGTGCCCGGAGTCTTTTAATCTCAGCCCATTTGAAGTTTTAAATACCCATCTTTCCTCCGTGCCACCGGTGAGCTGGATGACATGTTTTCACAGCTGGCCCGGGAGTTCTTAGGTACCGCAGGGCGAGGATTTCAGAGATGTCAAAGGAATTCAGACAAACCCAAGATGCTCTGAAAGGGTCTGATGTGGAAAACGTTCTGTTTCTATACTCTCCTCTTGCGGAAACCGATTTCTTCTGCAATCCGCCTGTGCAAGGCAGCGCTCACCCCAGCAGCAGTGGACTGCTGCGGATCCCCCTCTCTCATTCCCGTTCCTATAATATTATTAAAAACCTCCCGGGTAATATGCTCAGCGAAGGTATTTACCGCTGGAGACACCGATCGCACAACACAAGCAACACAGCACGGTCTGCCTTTGGTATGGTCCCTAAAGGCCAGCCCTAGGGGCACAGCCTAGGCCTGGGGCGGGGAACCAAACAAATTAAAAAATCCATTAAAAAGCTATTGCTTTTCCCTGATTAGGTATCAAAAAACCTCAATCAAACAAGCAGATCCCCGCACTCGCTTGCAGATGCGCTCTGTAGGACGACCGCTCCCCCAGACAAACAAACCAAGCTCTATTCTTCATCCTTTCTGCTGACAGGCACGAAGGCTAATGGTTTAGAATTGCATTTCCACCGTCCCACGTGAGATAAGTGCCAGGAGGTAGAGGTAAATCACACGACTACCCACTTGCTGCCTCAGAGTTTAAATAAATAGAAATTCAGGGCTAATTAATATTTAGGAAATGCAAAGCTTGTCATCTTAAATCAGGCTGAAACACAATAATCACATTAAGTGCTTACTTCAGCAAAATACCACCGCAATGCTAAGTGTTAGTGAACTATGTGCGTATTTATCCACTTAATTGACTCCTGGCTCTGACAGAACTCTATTAACCGGGAGTTAGAAGGAAATTTAATTCTGATCTGTATGTTTGCACTCAAGGACTTCTGTTTGACTTCAGCTGATTTTCAGCGGCAGAACTGAAGGGCTACATTTTATCCCACTGTAATACTACTAAGTTGAGCAACAAATGGGACATTTAGCTTTTCACGCGAAAACCTTCCCTTCATATTTTGAAAATTTTTCATCCTGCTCTACTTCAGTTTCACTTCCAGATGTCCTTTAAATAAAGAAGCTACTTGGTGCATCCGCATACAGAGCCCGATAGGAAGTTGGAAGGCAAATGGCCAACGACAGTCAATCTTTTCTTGGGCCACGCAAGCAGCCTTGCTTTTATCTGGTACCGAAATCTCATAATACACTGACACACAGGCATCAGCCCTGTGCTCCCTCATTCTGTACAACTCCCTCGTGTTAGAGAAGCTGCAGAGAGCTGAAGGAGGAGAGACTGCGATGAGATGTGGGGAAGAAATTGTTGGCTGTGAGGGGGGTGAGCCCCTGGCCCAGGTTGCCCAGAGAAGCTGTGGCTGCCCCATCCCTGGAGGGGTTCAAGGCCAGGTTGGACGGGGCTTGGAGCCACCTGGGCTGGTGGGAGGTGTCCCTGCCCAGGGCGGGGGGTGGAACTAAATGATCTTTAAGGTCCCTTNAAGAAAATTAACCCTTTCCCAGCCGAAACCAGGACTATGCCCCATCCCTGGAGGGGTTCAAGGCCAGGTTGGACGGGGCTTGGAGCCACCTGGGCTGGTGGGGGGTGTCCCTGCCCAGGGCAGGGGGTGGCCTTTACCATCCCTTCCCACCCAAACCATTCTATGATTCCAAGTCCTTCATTTTAGCAGCTATAAAACACAGGTAAAGACTTGGAGAATTCCCATTTTTTGTATCCCCTATGTGATGCCCACCACTTAGCAACAACTGAACNTGAGACAAAGGCAGTTTAAGAGAACAGCAAAGGGAACAAGAAAACAACAGCAATAACACGGACAGAGGAACGTAAAAACAGGATTACGGAACCGCCGCTCCCCGACCGGATCCGGGACGCCCCAGCCCGCTCCAAGCTGCCCCCTCCCCCGGCAGCTCAGGGTGGGCATGGCTCCCATGACATGGAATACCAGGGAAAATTAACCCTATCCCCGGCGGAACCAGGACAAGTGCGATCACATAGCTCGGCTGATGGTCACACATTTGCTGCAAGGTTTGCCGCGGGTTTCGCAGCAAATCGGGACCTCAGTGTGCAGACAAAGGTCTGTCCTTCAGCTGCTGGGGGGGGGTTTCTCCATTCTGCTCCCAGATGTGATCTGAAAACCTGTTTCTTCCCAAAGCTCAAATGCTTTCTCCCGCTCCTTTCAATTCTCCTTCTGCACGTGACCCAGTTAAATATTTGAGTTCATAAGGTATTTGTCACTCCTAACCTGCCCGCGCAAATACACCGCTAGGAAAATCTTCCCATTTCCTGCTTGGCACCTTTCAACACCAACTAAGATCAATTAAGCTAATTACGCCTCTCAGACTGACAGATGATTCCAACAGGCACCATTCTCAGATTGACCGTTGTCGGGACCGAGTGGAAGAATCCAAATACACTTCCAAGACTGCCAGCACACAGGACTGCACGGATTAAAGACCGTGTCTTGAATTATATCAGAAAGAAAAGACAAACTC
>VXBH01009358.1:1780730-1823079 GCA_013400035.1 Rynchops niger | reverse complement strand
GGGGGTGGAACTAAATGATCTTTAAGGTCCCTTCCAACCCAAACCATTCTGCGATTCTGCTAGTAAAACTGAAAGCGTTACAGACCTACGCAGTAATTGACTGTTTGACCATCATTTCCCGCACAGGCCACAGTCATAAACACCCAATGCCCCCCTGGTTTTTGCAGGGTGGATGGCAGCCCTTGTGCAGACGCCTTCAAAAGCCACAGTTCGCCTGACAGCTTGACACAGCAGTCAGCTGTACAAGGCTTCTCTCAAAAGCCAGGCTGAAAAAAACCATTTAATCATCTCTCTGCCGTACCGGGATGAAGTGTTGTCGTGGTTTGGCCTCAGACGGCAACAAAGAACCACGTGCCGCTCGCTCGGGTCTTCCCAATACGGGAAGAATCGGAAGAAAAAAAGGCAAGACTTTTGGGCTGAGACAAAGGCAGTTTAAGAGAACAGCAAAGGGAACAAGAAAACAACAGCAATAACACGGACAGAGGAATATACAAACAGGATTACGGAACCGCCGCTCCCCGACCGGATCCGGGACGCCCCAGCCCGCTCCAAGCTGCCCCCTCCCCCGGCAGCTCAGGGTGGGCATGGCTCCCATGACATGGAATACCAGGGAAAATTAACCCTATCCCCGGCGGAACCAGGACAAGTGCGATCACATAGCTCGGCTGATGGTCACACATTTGCTGCAAGGTTTGCCGCGGGTTTCGCAGCAAATCGGGACCTCAGTGTGCAGACAAAGGTCTGTCCTTCAGCTGCTGGGGGGGGGTTTCTCCATTCTGCTCCCAGATGTGATCTGAAAACCTGTTTCTTCCCAAAGCTCAAATGCTTTCTCCCGCTCCTTTCAATTCTCCTTCTGCACGTGACCCAGTTAAATATTTGAGTTCATAAGGTATTTGTCACTCCTAACCTGCCCGCGCAAATACACCGCTAGGAAAATCTTCCCATTTCCTGCTTGGCACCTTTCAACACCAACTAAGATCAATTAAGCTAATTACGCCTCTCAGACTGACAGATGATTCCAACAGGCACCATTCTCAGATTGACCGTTGTCGGGACCGAGCGGAAGAATCCAAATACACTTCCAAGACTGCCAGCACACAGGACTGCACGGATTAAAGACCGTGTCTTGAATTACATCAGAAAGAAAAGACAAACTCACGGAGAAGCAACGTTGCCTCCACCATGCAAAGAAACCTCGTTGAAATCAGTGGGATTCCTTTTGCTGATTCAGGGTTTCTTGAATCAGGTCTTATTTTAGCATCTCCAGCCAGTGTCTGAGTGTTTTCAACGAAATAACCTGGCCTAGAGGCCAGAAAGTTGAGAGTGGTTCAAAATCCACAATTCCCAGCCCAGCTACTGGCTGGGAGTAAAGACTAAATAAAGAATAAACACTGATGCCAGCTCTTGGTTCAAGAGAATCCGCGATATAAGAAGAATGCCTGGGCTGGCCACTGACGGAGAGAGGTGGGAGCCAGAGCAGCGAAGAGGAGCACACAGGAAGGGACAGCAGGAGGATGGGGACAGCAGAGCGTGTGTGCCAAGATATGAAATGGAAAAAACCTCAGTGCTAGCGATATCGGGCAAAACAACATAAGGGACTCCTTGTCTAGCTCCAATGCTCCGAGACAAACCAACTGCAACAAACCTGCTCTCCTTCCCTGCCTCAAGGAAATAAAATAAAATATAGGGAGCTGGTTTGGGTTTTTTTTTTTCCTGCTCAAGGAGGAAACTGAGATAAGGTTCATGCACAAAGCCGAAGCGACACTCCCGCTTCACTTGCAAACAGAAATCAATGTTTCAGAGCCCTTTTAGAGACCTTCAGATAAAGAGAGTGCCTTTGATTTCCACTCCGCGAGGACAGGTACTGGAACAGCGCTTGTGATGGATACTCCAGCCCACGTCACTGCCTGCGCCTTTATATAGCAACAGTGGGGCTTTGCTGGCACCATCCAGAGGACAAATGCGATCTTTTCGGCTCTGGCCTCCTGTACCAGCCAACTACCAGAAGGTGCTTAGGGCAGATTCAGTGGGAGGAAGAGCGAAATGTGCTCTCACAAAGTAAATGACGACTGCTTGTGTTAGCCAAAGCCGGGGAACGCTGGAGCCACGAAGGCCAGGAAGCGGGGAGGAATCTGTCACCCTTCCAGCGGCGAAGAGGCAGCCACCAGTGTAGGCACCTCGGGGCATTGCGACTGTGCTGTAGGAGCGATGGTTGGCACTGGCAGAGTTAAATCCTCGCAGCAATGGGAGAAAACTGCACCAGCTTCCCTTGACCACGTTTAGGGTTTCTCCCCCAGATGGGTGTGGAGCAATGCATGCTCTGAAGCACCACTTGAATAATCCCGCTCAATGGGCTTTATCTTTGGTGTTCATGAAAATAAGGCACAGAAAAGACTCACGGAATGGTTTAAGTTGGAAGGGACCTTTAAAGATCACCCAGTGGCTCCCCCTGCCCTGGGCAGGGACACCCCCCACCAGCCCAGGTTGCTCCAAGCCCCGTCCAACCTGGCCTTGAACCCCTCCAGGGATGGGGCAGCCACAGCTTCTCTGGGCAACCTGGGCCAGGGGCTCACCCCCCTCACAGCCAACAATTTCTTCCCCACATCTCATCTCAGTCTCCCCTCTCGCAGTGTAAAACCCNCTAAATAAACCACCACACACGTTCATGAAGTCTAAGTACTGCAACTCCTTGATTTCCATCCTATCCCTACTCGAGTCCTTAGGACACACTCCGTACTGTTCTCAGCCACGAAGTCTTGCCGCGGGCCAGGATTAACGAGTCCGACTTCTATCGACTCCATTGCGCCCAGAGCAGGAACGCTGGAGCCCTCCAAGGCCCAGCGAACGCACCCATAAAAGCTCTCGGCGATGGCAGGGAGGCCCAGACCCACCAGGAGGCAGGAGCTACCGAGGGCCCCATCATTTATGTCTGTCCTTCACCAGCCGGCGCGACCCTGGGCAAAACAGCTCTGTGCTTTCGTTCTGCAGCTCAGAACAATTCACGGAAGGACGAACCACACAATTCCAGGCAGAGGGACCTCGACACATGCGCGTGTGGGTAAAAAAAAGCACAAAAAATACACGTGTCTCTGTTCTCATTCTGTGCTGAAGTAAACGCACGTGAAAGAAAGGGGGACTCCACGTGGATAATGGAAGAGAACACAAAAGTGCTTGTTCATTTCATGACACCGGTTCCAAAGCAAACCCGCGCGGCCTTGTTTGCTGCAGGCTCACTCGTACAAAGCAATCGGAAAAGCTACAATGAAAAGGAGTGGTCGTAATTCATGGGATTACCAGTTACTCGCCCTGTTCTTCTTTTATTCAAATCAACAAACGCTCATCTCGGCAGGTACGAAGAGTTGCCCGAAGTTAAGGGCACGAGCCTAGGATTCAGGATCCATTCCTCGCTAAAATTTCCTGCGCAAACTTGACACGACTGAAGCCCGTGTGCCTCAGTTTCCCTGTGAAGCTGAGCTAAAGCTTTCCTGCCGTACACAGAGATGGTGAACATTCAGATATCGCCGCAGAGGCTGTGAGGGGGGAACAGACAGTAGTAACATATACTGCTTCATCTTTCAACTACGCGTGCCTGCACTGGAACGCCTGAATATATATATATTTATTTATTTTAAATTGCGTGTTCTGATATTTTCAGCTGAAAAACTCTTACCTACAGCTCAATTTATCAGTAAAGGAAATGGGGCTGGCTTCGTCCCAACAGAAGGGCCTGCCAAACAAGCGAAGCTGCCTGTCCGCGCTGTACCTCTCCTTTTTAAGAGTCAAAACCCGCCTCTAAAGGTAATTAAACGGAATGAGTTTGATTACAAGCATGCCATCACTCCACGCTGGATCTCGGATGAGCCCAAGACAAAATCCCTCGCAGAGCAACCGCCTTGTTCCACGCACCTGTGCACTTTGTGAAATGGCTCCCTACGCCTCATCGAAAAGAAATCTAATTACCTTAATTTACTTCATCCAAAAGTAGAAGAGTAAACCGTATGTTTAATTACAAACTTTCCACTTTGGGCAGCTATAATTAATGAGTCAAGGAATCACGCAATATGCCTAGAGCAACCTTTATTACTCCTGAGGTGCGCGAGCCCCACTCGTGGTTTCCAGCAAGTCGCTTCCTATTAGTATTAGGAGCGAAGGGCCTACCTAAGGCATTAATCACCCAGCGCTACAGCTCCAAGACTTTTAATTATACAGCGTGTACGCGATACATGGATGGCACACACAGTGCGATGTTAATAAATAGCCTTCCCGGGGCTACGCAGGGCCTTGGTTCGCTTTCTTTCACGTCGTAAGGTTTTATGCAGACACGGGCGAGGCTGACAGAGAAACGGGACTGCGACTCCCGTGGCTGGTCAGGCACGGCGTGGACTGAGCCACGGCTTGTGAATACCGAATCATAGAACTGTCTAGGTGGGAAGGGACCCTTCAGATCCTCAACTCCAACCATCACCCCAACACTGCCCGATNCTGCCCCAGACCCCTCACCAGCTCCGTTGCCCTTCTCTGGACACGCTCCAGCACCTCAAGGTCCTTCTTGGAGTGAGGGGCCCAAAACTGGACACTGCGCTCGAGGTGGGACCTCACCCGTGCCGAGTCCAGGGGGACAATCACTGGCCCGGTCCTGCTGGCCACACTGTTCCTGACACAGGCCAGGATGCTGTGGGCCTTCTTGGCCACCTGGGCACGCTGCTGGCTCATATCCAGATGGCTGTTGACCAACGCCCCCAGGTCACTGTCAGCTCTCCAGCCACTCTCCCCCCTGTAGCGTTCATGGCGTTGCTGTGACCCAAGTGCAGGACCCGGCACTTGCCCTTGTTGAACCTCACACCATTGGCCTCGGCCCTGAAAAGCCAACACAGCCCAGAGAGCGGCATGTTGATGGGGGAGTGAGAGAATCTGGGCACCGTTTCCAGCTCCAGCACTTATTTCCACCAGCTTTCTCCCCGCACTGAGACAGCCTTGCCTCCGAGTCACCTTGACAAAGGGTTCCTCATATCCTTCTGCCTCTCCCCAGGTTCCAAACTAGAATTTCTGGATCATTTTCTCATTCCCCCCCCCCGCCCTTCTTTAAGTTCAAATGACATGTCACAAAGATAACGGTGTCAAGCAAATTAAAACTCCCTCCATGCTCTAAGGAAAACGCTACAACAGAGACTACGCAGTTTCCCAGATTCACCGCTTTTTGTTCCTGGATGAATGGCTTTTACCGAGGTCGTTTTTCTGCGGTGCAAGGAGAGCCGCTGCTCTTCCTGAGCACAGCTGGGAAGGCTGACCTCCAGAGGACTCCGCAAAGCTATTAGCAGGAAGAAAAAAGAATAATAAAATCTTTAACAAAGTACAGATACAAGCAGGACAGATCGGAAAAGGGAGAGGAGAGGTATTTAGATGATGACATGGTTTGTATTGGTGCCAAATGGGAAAAGTCAGGGTGATAATAGCTAGGTTTATTGCTAGCCCAGAAGAGAAATAGAGCAATTTTTGGTAGCCAGTTGGGCTTATCCTTGAATGCGGAAAACAAACATGATTTTAAAAAGAACCTGCAAGAAAAATCAGTTCAATATTTTCCCTTAGTAAAATCAAAGAAATGAAAAAGTCTCTAGAGTGTCCCTATCCTAAGATCCTCAGCTGTTTCCCACAGATTTCCCCGTAAGTACTGATGTCGTTTCCTTTTCCAAAGCTCCAGAAGCTGGTGCAAGTGCTTTCCCGGCACAGCCGGTGCGCTGGCTCACTGCAAAGCGAACAGGTTTGCTCTGACTGGCCAAACATTGGATCCTGCTGCTCGGTAGTAGCTGCACCGACTTCAGCCAGGCTTCAGAGGACGATGACCGTAGTTAACGGTGCCTCTGCCCAGCCTCGCGTGCCGGGGCTCTGGCCCCATATTTCAGGGTGCAAGCCTTCTATTTGGCTCTCGCTGCCCCTGCTGGATTGTGGTCACCCTACACAGCTCGGGTAGAGGCGAACTGGCCCAAAACCAACGGCAGCGAGCACCAGGTATCCGGCTGGGAGCTGTCTGATGTTCAGTACGGCTTCACCTGCACGACTACAGATGGTGAAATCAGCAGAAAATGGGTTTTGGGGCTTGTGCGAACCACCAGTACCTATCTGCACCTGGGCACAAGGTGCCCATAAACATGGGACCCGAGCTTTTAAAAAATTTAAACACAAATCTCTCAATTTCCTTTTAAAACGTTACAAAGGTTTTTCAGCCCCCATTTATGTCTCTGCTTCTGCTGTAACTTTGCCTGCAACGTCTGCCTGAGCGTGCATTAGCCCATACTGTACAAACTTAAAAAAAAAAAAAAAAAGCGTGTTTAGGAGTCTCTTGGACTAATCCTCAAGTCTTGTTTCATCAGGGCATCACAATCCGTACAAGAGCTCAAACGATCCCTTTGTAATATTTATCCCCTGCTACTCCCCCTTGCCCAGGGCTGCTGAAATTTTCATCAGAGGATGAGGCAGTAAAAGCCAGCAGGTCTGTAAAGGGGGAGAGCGTGCACCAAGAAGGAAAGGGGGGAACCTAACTCATCTCAGTTCTCGTTGGAGTCTCAGCGTGGCTCTCTACACAATTCGTCTTTTCTCAACAGGGTCTTGAACAAGAAACCTGGGAGGGAAAAGTCAATCAGGCACTCACCGACGCTGCAATCTGCCTATGGACTGCCCCACGAGCCCCTGTAATTGTAAAACCCTCTCCTTTGAAGCTCAGGAGATAACTCCCTTTGTTCTTCAAGCACATCATGCATTATTCCGAAGTTCATGACAAATGCCTCTGAAGAAGAGATCTCCAGAAAGCCCCGTCACGCTGATTATGTTCTGAAGAGCTCTTAAAGTATTCATACAATGCCGTAAAGCATTTCCGAGGCAGCCTTTACGTATCTCTTACTTGAGGCCACCCATTTCATTTCAAGTATATTAACAGCTCCTCAGGTTTTAGGTGCGAGACTACCTCTCGTTTTCTCGTGCATTCATTACGTATAGTCCCTCAAATGGAGGAGGGAACGGAAGGACGTGGTATCGTTATATATCATCAGTTATATCTGCATCAGTTATATCTGTCCTTGATTGCTCCTAATGGACAAGTAAGACTTTAAGATACTCCCCCCTGGGTCATCACAAGCACAAGATGCAAATCCTCCTGTGACAAGGGGAATATTTTCATCCCTTGTTTAGGACTTGCAAGAAAATAACTAAATGACTTACCCAACATCACGGAAGAAACCCGCAAGAAAGCTCGCAAGGGCGTCTCGGATTTAGGTTAGTCCCCTGAACGCTTTTGCTTTGCAACAAAAGAATGCAGAAAACAAATGAAAAAAGGAAATAAGCTAAGAAACTTTTAATACCTTCTGCCTCTGGGAGTGCCTAGGGGTAC
Source organism: Rynchops niger (assembly GCA_013400035.1). Taxonomy (NCBI): domain Eukaryota; kingdom Metazoa; phylum Chordata; class Aves; order Charadriiformes; family Laridae; genus Rynchops; species Rynchops niger. The sequence continues at coordinate 1,815,698 of VXBH01009358.1, read as the reverse complement.
CTCTGCAGTAGCTGAGAACCTCTTTTGTCCCGCTTGAGTACAAGGACTCTTTCTGATGAGCTTGGACTCCACTGAGTTTTCCACAGGAGCCCGCTGGTCCTCTGGGCCAGGAGAGCCTCCTGCATTAACAGCCAGAAAGAAAATCATCCCTGCTCTTATTTTCCTTCTTTAAGTGCTCAGCTGTTTCTGTTCTCAGCTAATGACTGTCGAGGGCCCGGCAGGATCCAGCTGTGCGGAGCCTCCTGTGATGGAGGCCCTGTTGGTGGGACAGGGGCCCTTTTGCCCCGAGAGCATCCAGACAGACGGCTGGTTTGTAGCTGCGATCCACAGTAATTCAGATAATAGCTCTCAGGAAAGACTCGGTGCCAGGAAAAATGAGTACCACAGGCAGAAAATAAAGCAGTAAGCTAAAGAAGACATTTCACAGGTGATCTTTACGAGATGGGTAGTCTAGAGAAGCCCATTAAAGAGGCCATGAGTGGCTGTCTTTACTAATGTGCTTGAAACCCAGCTTTCCGTTCTCAGAGCCTTTTACGGGCTTGCAATTTGTTCAAAGCGCAGTCTGACCATGCCGACCTCAGCTTGCCCTTTCCATGGAGAGCCATGCTGGCCGCAATGCTGGAAAATCAGCTCGCGTCGGTCCTGACCCCACTTGCTCTTCGTTCTCAGTCGGACACTGTGCTGTCGCTTCCCGCGGGACATGGAAAAGGACCTTACGGCTTTTTTATAGCTTCATTTTGAGTACTGGGAAACTCCAGGATGCTTTCGCTGCCAGGCCATGCATTACTGGAGTTAGAAACCTCAGCTGGGATAACGCACAAACTAATGGTCCCTATTCCAAAAAATAAACGAGATAGCTAAACAGTGTGAACAAGGATTCTCCTCGCTTGACAGGACTCAAAGGGGGATGGAGAGGCTCAGGAAGTCGCGAAGAGTCGTGTGACAGAGCCGAGATAGAGCTCAGACCCCACTGGTCTCTGTCAATTCACCGCAAACCCCTGTGAGGGCTCCAAGCGGAACAGGTAAAGCAAACCCTCGAGGGACAGAAACCTCAAAAGAGCGAGTTCGTCATGTTTAATTTAAATGGAAATGTGGGCTGACCACCCGACACCTGGCAGCCCCCAAAAGATGGTATAGGGAAGAAGCGGGTACAGAACTGCACTCTGAAAACAGCTTAGAAGCAAATAAAGACCCTGAACTTCAAAGGAAATATGCTACATCGGACGAATCGAGATTTTAATTTCCTCTAGGCTGAATCAGAGAAGTTTCCGAATATTTCTTAACCCCATAAGGTGAAAAGCCTGGCTCCAGCGCTTGGGATCGCGCCTCTGAGCATCCCCCAGCGGCAGCTACACCGTGCTCAGCGCTCGCCAAAATCCAGCCCTCGCCCTTACTCCCAACCAGCAGGGATTTCTGGAAATATCCGACCTCAGGGGGGCATTTCGCACCCACTTCGGGCAGTGCGACCTTGTGCAGCTCCTGCGCAATCCACCAGGCTCGATTTTCCTCACCTGTACCCCCCTCCCACACTTCTTGCCCCACTTTCAGGAACAGACCTCCATGATGACTGTCTATAAACGTAAATTAGCACTTAAACACTAATTATTACTATATTTGATCGCCTAGAAGCAGCTACAGTTATATTTGTGCTTCTTGATGTACAGGAAAAAGAGAAGAACGTCATTTCAGGCACAGTTCTTCCTTGCTGAATTTATCAAAGACTTTAAAGAAGATAGGTTTCAGAATATTTGTAAGAGGGAAAACTTGGTAATTCCTTAGTATCTGAGATCCTTTTTGTCCGGATTAACTATTTCAATTTATAACATTTATTAGGGGGAAAAAACATGATGGTGATTCGCTAACGTATTCAACATATGCTCTGCCTTCAAAAAATCTGTTCTTCAGAACACCACGCAGGAAACCCCTCCTCCACAAAGTTTACCCCTTCCAAGTCAGATCAGGACTGTCCCTTTCTTTCTAAACTGAATCATCTGCGAAACAAGAGGAAGTCCTTGCTCCACACAACGTGTTAATTTAATACATCCATAACCCCCCCAAACCCGCCATGATTTGCATTGTACAGATGCAGCCAAAAGAGACCAAGATTTACTCCCAGTCCTGAATTTACTCAGTGGCAAAGCTTGAAATTAAACAACTTCTGAGCTCCGGTGAAGGGCCAGAAAAAAAATTATTCTCCACAAACAACAGTCCACTTTATGGCCAAGTTCTCTTTTTGATATTTCACAGGCGGTATTTAGTGCTATACAAAAAAGACTATGACGAGAAGTATTGATGGTTGCTTTCTCTTTCTCCCCTCCACCCTCTCCTGAAAAACCTAACTTGGATTTTTCATGGTCCATAACATCTGTCTCAGGCGAACAAGTACATTTCCACCTAAGGAACCATCGCATGCACACTTTGCTGGAAAAAACTGCATCGTCGCTAGCCGATGATATGCCAATCACAGTATCATGGTTCCTTGGTTTGCAGAAGATGGGCATGTTTAGGAACCTTATTATACACGATCCCCGGAACTATTTCTTTCAAAACAAATTTCAAGTGGCGGAGCGCCTGCCTGCAAACCGTGGAGACGCATGCTAATTTCTGTTTTCGAAAAAAAGGAAAAAAAAGATCAAATGATGCCCTGGTTGATTTTGCTGCTCATTCAGAAACATTACAAACACAGAAAAATGAAGGAAAAAAAAAAAAAAAGAACAGAGACCATCAAGGAGACGAGCACATATAAACGTTAATTTTGCATCCTATCTATGGGCATGAATAGACAGAAAAGGAATTTGGCCCGGTGGTGGAACATGGAATGAGAGCCACTTTATCTCAGTGGGTTGTGCTGTAAAACCTGAAAAAAACAGGATGTTGCAGCAAAGTTTTCCAAACTGGAGCAGCAACCCAATCTCGCAAGTCTGAGATAAGCCTTTCAGGCTGTTTAGGGGAGCCAATCTCCTTGATTCGGTCCAGAGGTAAGACACGGGAAGAGGAGGATGGTCTGAAGTTATCGGACAATTATTCACAAGAAGTGGACTCAGAACCTGGACTTGGCATATTTTTTGGCAAACTCAGACCAATCACTTAACAGACTGCTCATACCACCCTGCTTTAAAAGCCTAACACAGTCGGGCAAACAGCCCCCCAGAGCCTGTATAATTCCTTACATTCAGGGAAAACAGAGATGCCCTTCGGAGTAGGAGCCTGACTCACTAAAATACGTGCCTAAGACTAATTCCCCATCTCTCAAGGAGTGTCATAACCCCTGCTTCCACCATGTTGACTTCATTGTCTAAATTGACAATTTCTTGCGATTTTCTACAGATTTCCATGGCTTGACTTCACCCAGAGCCGAGACTTCGTGGGACTTTGGGGTCTTCTCCATCCTCTCCGTGATCAACGTGAATTTTTTTTGGGATTAGACTATTGGGGTCTTAGGCAGGCGTTAAGTTCTGCACCTTCTGCTCATATCTGAGCTAAAGATGATGTGCACAGCATTTCTTGGCTATAGAATCTCCTTTTAAATACGTTTATTAATGGTCGATCCTCATGTGAGTGCTAGGCACCTTTGTGCTAGTCTTTTCATGCTTGCATTCATTTAACCAGGGCCAGAGATTAATTTCCTCCGCATTATCATTGCGGTGGTGACCTGCAGTAAAAGTTGAGTTATGGCCAAACTTATCACAAGATACTGTTGCTGTTCATCATACCTAGCAATAATTCTCATTTTAACTCACCAGCTCAAAATGGAGAAGCAGTGAGATTCCTGCAGTAAATCTTGCAAGATATTGTCTGTTAACATTTAATGCATGTCACCATGGCATAGTAAATAATTCCTTCTGTAACACACCTAGAACTTACCCCTTTTTATTATTGTTCGAACGCTGGTAAAGACAAAAAAAGCTATATTTAACTTGTGTATTTAATAATATCCATGAGATCTTCAAAAAGTCATGATTATGTCAAATTAGCCTTCTCCATCTCACGTGCATTATTAGCACTGAGCGACGTTCAGCTGGAAAATGTGCATTACTCAGCGCTGGATACGTAAGAATCGCCGTACTGGTTCCCACAAATAGTTTATGGTGATGTGTTTGGTGTTTTTTATATCCTGCCAGGGAAAAAGAAGCTGCGAGAGGAAGCATGACTCAGCCTTCTGTGCAAGCTGTCAAGTGACAGAAAGCAGAAATAATGTGAAGAACGCGCCGGAACCAGGGATTGTCCCTCCCCCGTGGGGTGTCCCGGCCACGGCGCGAACCCCTCCTCTTCCTCCTGCTCCTTCGGCCTCCGCTGCCCACCAACATCCAACTTGGGAGTTCGGGTCTTTCCAAGCTGAGAGAACCCAACCCAGCATTTTCAGTAATTCCTGGGCGAGAATATCACAGCATCACTATCCCCCATCTCTTCACCGCTTTAAACATCTGCCTTTTTTAGGGGCGCCAGTGACGCCCTCCCTTTTTTATTTTTCTGGGACCCTCCTTCCCCGTGTGGTGTGCATTCTGCCTTACACCATCATCTTCGCTGTCTGCTGCTATATACGACAATGGAAACTTTTACAATCTGAAAGTCATCACTTTAATGGCTTTACAGAGCACAATAGCTATCGTAACACATACCTTAAACGGCCATTTTGGGGAGCAGCGAGTTCATTATTTTCACTTCAGAATCAAATCACCCCCTCCCAAATAAATCACCACCATTTCGTTCAAGTGACTATTTGCTTCTATGGCAATTTTTCCAACAATTTCATCGTATGCGCATTTTTTTTTTTTCAAAAAAACATTTACAGAGATCTACCAAATTATTTACATTGAGATATATAAAAGCTTTCGAAAACACTCTCCGGGCTCTGAGTCCTGGTCCTGTGGAAGTGACCAGTTCTGCCTCTGAGTGGCAATAAGATGCTACTTAGGCAGAAATTCCAAATCAAGCCACTTCTTTGGTCTGTTCCCCTCCCATTTCCAGAGCATCCAAGAGCTGCTCTTCCAGCCCTCATTTATGCACCCACCGTCTATGTATTTGTGTAATCCCCGTCCGAACCCGCAATACTGTTTGCCTCCACAGCCTCCTGGGACAGAAAAGTGCCAGAAAATCACTGCCCCCGGAGTAAGGAACTATCGGCTGGTTTATTTCAATCTCCTCATTTTATATAGTGCTGAAGTGGCACCCTAAGTATTGAGATTTTAAGATGACTTGCTGCCAACTCTATACATAACTTTAATTGTCTACAAAGAGCTAGGGCATGAGCAGATTCACTTCGCCAAGTCAACCCTGCTGCTTTCTTTTAATCGTATGCAATAAGACAAATACCCTGCAAGCTTTTTAAAAGTGAACTATTGCTTCTGATATTATTTTCAGACAGAAAAATGAAAACCAACAGGAAAGCACAAGGCTGGAGTCCGTATATGACACAAACACAAACTGCAGTCTAATTGTGATTGGGAAGGTTTGAGGGAAAAATACCAGTATGAAAAAGGAGCACCAACATGGAATTGCGTCACTGAAAATCACACAAAATGGCTATTTTACAAGTAGATACAAAAGGCAGGAGGGATCGGCACACGATGGAACCAAAACCAGCATCAATATGACATCCCAGCCCATACTGAGGATGTGCATCTTCCTTTTCTTTGGGATTTTGTTCCTTTGAACGCAGAGGATAAATATTTACTGCGCTAAACGCGCACAAAATGACTATGCTCTGTGCTACTTTTAGCCAAATTTCATCTTCTCAGTATAGTACTCCAACAAGACCCCATCCCATAGTTGAACATATGCTTGCTTCATTAGCACTTAGGCTTGCACGGGAGAGAGATTGAATGCAATTTCTGTGAATATTGCAAAAGACGTATGCCAATATAGATGGAAATACTAATACCCTGCAGTGACAAATCACCGCTTTATTTTAATCTCAGAGTTCTTTACGATAGATTGAAATAATCCAATTTTTTGCGAAAGATACCCGGGCACACACAGATCTAATCATCATAATTGGTCATAATAATTTTGTTGGAAGAATGTGTTAAGACTGATCGATAAGAAACCCTCACGGTAGGCAGCATACAAACAAACCAGTGGCAGTGGCCAATTCCCATCTTAAAGAGCTCACGACCCAAGTATGAAAACGTCAATGACAGATCCAAAAGTAGAACCTAAAAATAGGGAAAAATAGTCCTAAACTGGAGCCAGATGAACCCTGCCTAGTATCCTACAGTGAGACTTCTGGAAAGGAATAAAAAAAAACCCCCTGGCAACTTAGAAAATGTTCCTGTTTTCAAAGCTAAGCATTTGGGAAGAGACGTGACGACTTCTGCTCGGTAACACAAAGTCCACCAACAGAACACGGTGGCATCCCAAACCATAGCAAATTTATCAGTAAAAAACCCCAATACAGAAGGGCTCAGAATGCACGTGGAGGAACTGGACTCTCCCAAGGCGAGAAAAGCAAACAGAAAAAAAGAAAGACACTGGGCAACTGAAAAGGACATCAGTGGAAAGTCTTCACAAGCGGTTAGATTGTTATCCAGACAAAACACCCACACCAGAAAAATTCAGTCAAGCAGAGACGAATTCAAGAGGTATCTCCGTGCCTGCAAACTTGCATTCTTTCCCAGAAAAAAAAAATAGAAAAAAAAAAAAGAAATCACAGGTGGAAAACCTTCCCCGGCTCTAATTGAAAGTCAAAGGCTCCTAAAGTGACTTCGGCCTTTTTGAAAGCATTGCCTGCAGTGCTTTCTGTTTGCTTCTGATCCCAGAATGCCAACTCCCAGGCCTCACGGAAGCTTCCTAATCCTTTAGCAGTCACGGCTACAAGTTGCCAATATAATTTTATGTTTGATCCCCCTGCTCTCAAAACGTGCTGCCGCGCAGCTCGTGACGAACTCCGTTAGCACGGACCATGAAATCACTTGCTGTGATTTGTTTGCATATATATTGAAAAATCAAGCGATGTTAGTTGAGATTTGTGAAGGGGGGGGGAGGGGGGAGAAAAGGGAAAAGAAAAAAAATCTCCGCTGCCGACAATCTATAAATGGAACAACCTGCTGCTTAGAGCTGCAGGGGGCTCTTGTGCCGCCTCCGTCCCTTGTATCTATTTATGGTTCACATAGCCATATCCAGTAAAGCAAGGTTAACTTGGAGTTAATGCAGTGGCAAGTTGATTGCAGGTACAAACACAATGGTCAGAGAATAGGTCAAAGAAATGTAATGATTGGTATCGCTGAATTGCAGTCTAAACCCGTAAGAAACACGCAAGAAAGGGATGCTCTCGTGCCTGACCCTTCATTAAACAGCATCCCCTCTATTTGCAGCGTGTTTTCATACACAAAGGGCCCAGATGACTGCTGGTGTAAATCGGCGTAGCTACGCTGACTTGTGCGGGATGATGCCAACTGAGGGTCTGGCACAAACATCACAACACGAGGCCAGGAATGACAAACGCCGAGGAGAACAAAAGAATTCAATCCAGGAGAAAAAATGAGAAATCTGTGCTCTTCATTACGAGCACTGCTTGCCTCCACCAGCTCATCCTTCTGGAGCGGTGGAGAATAAATTCCGGTCTCAGCAGTTCTGCTGCACTGTAAACCCAGACTGATCACCCTGCTGCACCCAGCGGTGCTTATTGGCTAGTTAGGAGCGGTCCTAGCCAAGGACTGAAGTGGTAGGGCTTCGTTAACGGTGCTACGGCGTAAGTTCATCACCAAGCTCTGACTCTCAAAAGCGCTAACGCCGTTTGTCCCCTCCGAGTCACGAGACTGCTCACGCGGGTAAATAACTAGGAGGAGGAAGAGGAGGCAAGGAGCAAGTTGCAAATACCGAATCGAAGGCAGAGTCGTGGCGAAATCCTGTAGGTGCCACAGTGCTCTACTGGGTACGTTTTGCAGCTGCCGCCTTTGGATGCGCTCCATCTGCCGCATACCCCACGCTCGGAAGTAAAAAGCACTGTAGCTGTGAAGGTTAATAATTGACAATGGACAGTAAAGAGTATCTTGGCCATCTAGTTGAAAGTCAATGATGCTAAACACATAATTGTCCAGTACAGCTATATTTGTTTCAGGTATACTGCAGAACATTTTCTCATGCCCAAGATATTACTCTCCCGTGATCGCGGGAATATCTGAGCCAGATCAGCCTGCAAATGCTTCTTGAGGAAATTGGGTTTCTCCGCTCTATTAGGAGCATTTCATTTTTATGATTAAAATCAGAAAACAATGTTCCTCCCAGTTAAAGCGAAATGTGCAAAATACGACTTTCCTATAACTAGGTTTCCAAATACTTATCTAAAGTGCTCTGAAAAGGCATTAATAAATAAGGATGAAAAATGAAAACTGCATAGCTAACATGTTTCATAAACTATATTTGCTGTGAGTTATGGACAACATGCTTTAGAGAAACGATAATAATACTTTACACTTCCGTACAGCACCTTGCAGTTGAGAGACTTCCATAAATAAAATACTGAGCCTTAATCAGAAAGGAAGGCATCAATTCCTTCATTACACAAAATGAGGTAAATCAAGGCAAAGACTAATGTCCAGCCAACAGTTAAAACCACAGTAGACTAAGACCCTTATTGACTGAAGTACTTTGATGTGTCCTCACGATCCACTCAAATCAAAGGGACATCAGATTATAGCTAAAATCAAGCCTGTACCTACGTGGTTGGAGTTTGGGTGTTTTGGCGATGTGTTTTTGTTGTACTGAGATGGGTGGTTGTTCCACGAAGGGACAGAGAGAAATATGAATAGATAGTTGGAAAAATCAAGACTGTCTCATCCCAGAAGACATACTCTTCTGGAAGATCTCTACAGTAAAACAAGGAAGGACTTCTGACAGATCCTAAAGGTTTTTAGTCAACTGGTTCCTGCTATCACGATAGAAATTAGGTACCAAAATACTTGTGATCGTCTGGACCGAAGTGATTTAACCGAACGTCATACAGGGAGGTTTGGGCTGTAGGAAGACCCTCAGGCACCACATTGCCAGCTGGACCTACCTCCATTTGCGTCTAGGCAGCTAAGTCAGCCAGCAGTCAAAATTCCCTGTGATTGGTGACCCCCTGAGCACACTGTAGGGAGGAAAAACCACGTTTTCGCTCTAGTATGTGAGCTCAGATCGCACAACGGCAGAAAAAATATCCAAAAGGCAAAGTACATACAGAAAACATGACGCAATAGACAAATGGAAGTAACCGAGAGGCCTTTTCTTCAACACAACCGAAAAACCCCGGCTTCCAGATCACAGAAAGGGGGGGAGCGGCAGGCTTTTGCCGGTTGCAAAAGTCTAAAAACGTGTCACTTTCTTGTGATGAAGAACAGCAAGAAGAAAGGAGTACAGCTGAATTTTGATTAAAAAAATAATAATGAAAGTCCTTGAGGCAAAAGGGGAAAAAAAAAAAAAAAAAAGAAAAAAAGAGGGGGATTACTTGGCATACAGGACGTTCTGAAAGACCAGAATAATGCACCATCAAAACACAACCATTTTAAAAAAGTACCTTTTCTTCCCTGCTCAGGTTGTCGTCTTTTGTTCCATCTCATTTCAGTGACCATCAATACATCTGTCTCTTCCCTTCTCAGCTGGATGTGGTTGACAGTAATCCAATTGGATATAAGCCCAGGTGCACTTCTTTCTTTCCTCCTCCTTTGTAATCTGTATAAAAAACAAAATCCACAAAAGACGAGCATTACTCCCCATTCCAAGTCAACCTCTGTTTCAAACAAAGCCCCCACCCTGCCAGCAAGAAAACAAAAAAACAAAAAACCAAAAAAACCACACAGGAAATTTATTACAGAAATTAAGCTGATAAAAATTATTTGCTTTCTCTTCAATGCCTGTACTCTTTTAGCATAGCAGGGCAGCCTGCCTCCGATAATCTAGTCCGCTACATATAATGCATAAAAGAGTTCTGAGCCATCTTTAATTGGCTAATGTCACTGAAGCCTGCAGTAACAGGGGAGGTAACTTCACCATTTCACACACAGAATCACACAGAACGGTTGAGGTTGGAAAGGCCCCATCAGAGACCATCTAGTCCAACCCCCTACCCAAAGCAGGGCCAGCTACAGCCGGGTGCTCACCATCTTGTCTGACTGGGTTCTAATGTCTCCAAGGATGGAGATTCCACAAAACCCACCTGGGCAATGTCCTCCAGTATTCGACCACCCACACAGTAAAGAATAAAAAAAACGCTTCTGCTGCCCGAAGTCACAAGCTTCCAGTTGTCATCATGATGAGAGTCTCCATTTCCCTACTGGCTAAGCGCGGATTCTGCCTGCACGGCCTCCAGTACAGCCGGGCCTTCAGGCAAGTCACAAAGTGCAGGTCTCAAAGATTGGATCACTCTCCTTCCCATCACCTCTGATGCCGCACAGCCTGCTGACTTCCTCCTGCAGCTCCTTTACATGGCAAAACAGACCCTCCACTACTGCGCACCGCCTGTAGGCATGGAGATCATCTCTGCCCTGTCCCAGCCTCAGCGCGGGGCACCAGGCACTCCCCACAGCCCAAGAACCATAGAATTGTCAAGGTAGGAAGGGATCTTTCAGACCATCAAGTCTAACTATCAACCCAACACCGCCCAAACCCCCACTACCCCACGTCCCTCAGCACCGCGTCTGCCCGGCTTTTAAATCCCTCCAGGGATGGCGACTCCACCACTGCCCTGGGCAGCCTGTCCCAATGCTTGACAACCCTTTCCATGAAGAAATCTTCCCTAATATCCATCCTAAACCTCCCCTGGCACAACTCAAGGCCGTTTCCTCTTGTCCCATGGCCTGTTCCTTGGGAGAAGAGCCCGACCCCCCTGGCTACCCCCTCCTTTCAGGGAGCTGTGGAGAGCGAGAAGGTCTCCCCTCAGCCTCCTCTTCTCCAGGCTGAACACCCCCAGCTCCCTCAGCCGCTCCTCACCAGGCTCCTGCCCCAGACCCCTCACCAGCTCCGTTGCCCTGCTCTGGCCACGCTCCAGCACCTCAAGGTCCTTCTTGGAGTGAGGGGCCCAAAACTGAACCCAATCTGCATCAAGGTCTCTGATGATGAGGAACAGCTGCTCCAGACCATGCTCCACCATCACTGCTGAGCACATGGATGCTGTCCTCAGAAAAGTTCCTGTTCCCTTTCCATGTGCCCTTCTCCAGGAGCCGTTGTGCAAAGGGCTGTGTCTTTTGGCTGCTTCAGCCGTACAAAGTGCCGCGTTTGCACTGAAGAGAGAATTCAAAATCTCTGGCTCTGCTTTCTGTCAATTTAATCTACCCCTTAGGTGCATCTGTCTGCAGGACATTCCTCTGGCCTCACCAACACCAGTGCGCTGCACAAAGTTTTTATATACACCTCCTCCTCTAGCGTATGTATTACAAAACGCACTATTTCGTGCTCTCCAGAGCCAGCCATCAGCTCTCCTTGTCACATAAGGCTGGGCAGAGAGATGGACATATGTTGAACATGTTCCCCTTCAGGAGCTCAAGTTGACTGAGGTTTCCAGTTCTTCCCTCTCTAATTCAGTCCCATTTGAATTCACCCTGAAATGAGGGAGGCTGGAAGGCTCTCAGCAGGGAAGTTTAAGATGACAAAATGGTCTTGCGCAAAAGAAAGAACTCGAGAAAAGCTTAGGGAACATAAATTGAATCTCCATTTCTTCCACAGATACCCTCCCATGACTTGGAAGAAATCCCACCACCTTTCGAGACGCGATATTCTCACGAGTGCAAAAGACAGAAGTAGTTTTCCATCATGAGTTTGTCAGTGGTGCCTCCAGCCCAGGGTTCGGTCAGCGCTACTTCTTGCTTAGGGCCTCAAGATATCACAGCTCTGACAGCAGCAACAGAGCTCGTTGCTAACGGCGAACAAACCAGGAAACGCAACCATTTGGATTTCGTAACCTGAAGTTCATTGCTTTTAAGAGTAACGCCAGGGCCCGTAATCAGCAAGAAATTTCATTTCCCAATTTTCCAGTATCCTGTATTAGCCACTAATGCATGTGGACTACAACACAATAAATAAGTCCCCTCATTTTCCACCTTGACCTTTATCTGCCTCTTGACCACATTAAAAACAAAATATACTTAATCAGAGATGGTTAAAACCCAACCCAATTATTTAGGAAGCAGATATTTTTCCCCTCTCCCGTTGCCGCCTTTGCTCCACTTAATCACCATGGTCATTAATTCTAAATAGCACTAATTGCCATCTTTTGGCCTTTCAGAGCACATCTCACCCATCTGCACTGGCAAGGCCTAAACACAATAAAAACGGGGTTTGAGTCTCGTCAAAGGCAGGGAAGACGACAAGGGAGAATGTGCTAAGATACACCCAAGCTGGTGAAGAGGAGGTGTAAAAGACACCATCTGGATATCCCCCATCACGGGGCGGACTTGCTCAAAATCAGGATAGACAATGTTGAAGTGGTAATAGTACTACCCTACCCTAAAGTAGCCACAGCTACTTTAAGTTTAGTGCTTTAGTGAGCTATTAAACCGCCTACATTGGGTCAAAGGGCCCATCCAGCCCCGTATTATCATGGCACATTGGGACAAGACACCGCACATGAACTAAGCATCTCCACGTAGACTCTCCTGGTCACCTCCTAGCCACCAGCAACGGGGCTTACAAAGATTGCATCACTCTTTCTTATTAGATATCCCACTTAATAAGCAGCTACTCCGAAGCTCTTATAAAGACCCCCATGCATAAAAGACCATTTGCTTTCACCCTTCTCCTAACATTCTGGGAACCTACGTTATTTCCAGGAGGCAACCTGAACCAAAATAAGTCCACCAGCTACTTCTCTATGGAGCCAGACATGCTAAAATAAAGTCACCACCCAAAGTTAGAGGCCAATCTGGGGTAACAGGCTGGTTGTGTCCCATCCCTGTTATTTTTATTCAAGGATAATTAAGCCTAACATATTTCAAGACAAAAGCCCCTGCCCAAAGTCAGCTGGACTCTGGCTCATGCTAAATTAATAGAATTTAGGATAAAAAGGAATTATTAGCTCCCCTAGTGTGACATGCTGTGGAGTTGCTCAGTATTAAGGCCAAGCTAAATGAATCCATTCCCAGGCTCAGAAGTCAAACCAAAATTGAAATGGACTTTTAACGTTATCCTTGTGTTTGTGTAAAATGCCTTCTTTTCACCTGTGGTCACTTCTTTGTGCCAATTAGTTCCAAATGAAGGAAGAGGTGGAAACTGCAGCATCTTCTGACAAAATCTGTCTGCTGTTAAATTTACAGCTCCGTTTTATACACCTCAAAAATTCTCACACTTCAAATAAGCCAAGGACAAACTCGAATATCTGAAATGAACCTCCAAAACCTTTTGAATTTTCCCCAGCATATGCAAGGAAGGCAGCTGCCAATCTCAGTCTACATCTAGTTAGACTGCTATTCAGAAATATATAGTAACTATTTTATAACAGAGCTTTGCTATGATTCAACTTAAGCTTAAATTTCCATATTCTATGCCTAAATATTGGTTACACAAGAAGAATTTTGGCCCAGTTCTTCCAATGCTGATCATGGCATCTATTTGCTCGATTCACTCATAGTGACACCGATTTGTCTTTTGTTTGCACATCTCATCTGTTTAAACTGCTAAACATCGATTTGGAATATTGCTTGCAGAAGGTAAAGTGTGTTTGAAAAGTATCTAATCCTGCTTCCATGTAGACTGGTGGGATCACACAATCCCAGAGTGGCCGGGGTGGGAAGGGACCTCTGGAGATCACCCAGTCCCACCCCCGGCCAGAGCAGGGTCACCCAGAGCAGGGGGCACAGGAACGCGTCCAGGCGGGGTTGGGATGTCTCCAGAGACGGAGACTCCCCCACCTCTCTGGGCAGCCTGTGCCAGGGCTCTGCCACCCTCACAGCAAAGAAGTTCCTCCTCGTCTTGAGATGGAACTTCCCGTGGTCAAGTTTGTGCCCGTTACCCCTTGTCCTGTCCCCGGGCACCACTGAGCAGAGCCTGGCCCCGTCCTCCTGACACCCCCCTTGAAGTATTTATCAGCGTTGATAAGATCCCCCCTCGGTCGTCTTTTTTCCAGACTGAAGAGACCCAAATCCCTCAGCCTTTCTCCATCACAGAGATGTTCCAGTCCCCTCAGCATCTTGGTGGCCCTTTGCTGTCCCCCCTCCAGCAGTTCCCCGTCCTTCTGGACCCGGGGAGCCCAGAACTGGACACAGTTTTGCCATGGAAATGATGAAGTTTTGCCACGGAAAAACCAATGCGTGATGCCAGCCAAGCCATTTATCTTTGGGATGAGAGAGAAACTCCCCAAGTCCCGATAAGTTTTTGGTCTTAAGACCTCCTGTGGCGCACAGGTACACCTAAAACCTTGTGCTAATCCCAGACACAGGGATGGATGATTGCTTTTTCGCAAAACAACTCCCCGCGCCCCGTGAGCTCCCGCAGCCCAGGGAAAGCTGCGTCTTCACGGCGTTAATTGGGCGAGTGAAGAGCTGAGGCTGCGTTTCTCTCCACAGGCGGCTGCATTGAACCAAAGCAGACCCCGGATCTCATGAACATTTTCCCTTTTCAAACACAAAAACACTGGGCATGTTGAACCACCACTGAGCCGTATTTTGCAAGCTGGAAACAGCATAGAAAAAGTAAAAATAAAACAATCTAAGCAGGCACGGGTATCACAGCTTTGTTGCAAAGCTTCTCCTAGTTAAATTCAAGCTCAGCTGATGGAACGATGCAGCCTTTCTCCTTGTGTTTCTCTACACAGGGCACCTCTACAAATAAACATTTAAGAAACCCAATCTTTCTCCTTCTCTCGCTTCCTGCCACTGTGATTTACAAGGTGAAATTAAAAATACACACATCCCGGTGCTTGGGGTTTTACATCTTGGGTCACTGATTTATAAAAGCTGCCAGCGAATTTTAAATGCTTCGTCTTGATTTAGAAATCATTGCCTGAAAGTTGCATTTATCTCGAATATTCAGCTGTATCGCACATCGCCGAAAATCTGATTTATGGACTGCAAAATGGATGCAGATAGACTACAAAAAATATTTATAGATCACTCCCCCCTAATAATAATATATGCAGCTCACCCACCCAAAAGATATGCACGTATTCATACACACGTGGAAATCCATATATGTGTATATTTATCACATATTTATATTAAATCCTTCTCTCTATAACCACCTTTTCGATGGTAAGATCAGGTACCATGTCACTATAGAATGAGAGGCTCTATGATGTCTTCCTTCCACCCCCTCACCTTATCATTCCTGCTAACGCGTATAAAATTCAGCTTTAAGCTCTATTTCCAGCTCCCCAGGTGCCTATTTCTCCTGCTGCTGCTGTCAAAGGCGGAGAGGCTGGATCCCAGCACGAGAGACTGAAGTCGCAGGATTGCAAAAACAGGGGGAGTAATCGGATCCTTCCTCCCACCCCTTCGGCGAGGGTGTGGGATGGCTTCTGTTGTCCTCTGTCCCCACCGAGCTTACCTCCCCCCACTCGGCTAGAAAAAGACTGGAGATGAAACGGAACCATGGGGGCATATAGCTTTCCTTAAAAATCAACAGGAAAAGCCCTGCTTTTCCTTCTGGACTCACACAACAAACACTGGAAGAAAAAGAGGAAGGTCAGATCCTTCACGGCAAAATGGAAGGACACACAGAAGAGCACGTTTCACAACAGCTTTGTTTTCTTTTCCCAATTTCATGTCTTTAAAAGCCAACGATTCCTTATCTTTCACAGCCAAAGCACGTCATCTGCCAATGGCATCACCCGCTGCCTCATCACCCACCGATTTTTATTAAGCAAGCCCAATTAGCAAGAAGTTGGGTCCTGTTGTGTGAGATGCTCTACAACGCTCTGGCCACGGGGCAGCCTTTTCCACCAAACATTCTCCACCTGAGCAACCACCTTTTGCAGGTGGCGGAGCGTGGGAAGCAACGAGATGGTTAAAAAAATATGCATAAAGTAGATACAGACATTATTTTTGTCAGTCATTAGCACTAGTCACAGCTTTCCCCTCCCATTTAGCTATTTTCTATTACACTCTTGATGGTCCTGGACAGGGGACGCGGGCTGGCGTTGCCCTGGTACAGAGCCAGGGGCTCAGCACAACCTCCACAAATTCAACCACGTAAATCCATGTGCTCACCCCCCCCAGTCACACCTGCCCCTGCATCCTCCTGCCTGATTGCCACAACCGAGACCAACTGCATGGAGCATTCGTTAGCCAAAATGCTCCTGAGGCAGTATCCCGGTCCCTGGTCCTTCCAGCTGCTCCCACAGAGTTCTTCTGGGCAGCTGGGGTTTCTCCACTCAGCAGCAACCGAATTGATGTCCCTCGTCCACCCCCTGGGGATGTTCCGAGCCCTAAGCGATTCCTACTGTGGAGAGCGTTGAGATGCCCAGACAAAAGGCAGAGAGAGGTGCAAAAAGGGTGTTTGGAGCGTCCTGCCACCGTGAAAAGAACCAGAGCAAAAGCAACCTAAGAAACCTCTTCTGCAATTCACCCTTACGCAGGTTCCTCCATTAACTTCGCCCTTATGATTAAAACATAGCTAGCCTCGTCATTCACAATTATTTATAGGCTGAAGAGGTGGCATACATTGTGCTGGCAGCACTTTTCAGGCTGATTAAGCCTGCATTACAACTCCAGGTACAGCGAGGTCTGCTGACAGCTGGTTGTTCTTACAGGTTAAACACGATATTCTCCTCCAAATCACAGCCAGAACCGCATTAGCCCTTCCTGCCTCCTTCCCCAAAGGCCATCGAGAACACCAGGTAGCTGGGGTGGGATTGGAAAGAGAGGAAGATCCTCTGTAATCAATGTGATATACAGGAACAGGTCAGGAGATCCACCACGAACCTACCTTACCGATCCAGGCTCATGTCACCCAAGCTCCTCCCAGCTGCTAAAGGCTTCACCTTGATCTGCTCAGCTAAGGAGGAGGTTTCATTGTCCCTACTCCAGATATGTCTATCTCCAGTGAAGTTCCTAAACGGTGCAAGGGCTGTGATTTTAAGGATGAATCAGCACGGCACAAAGAGGTTTGGCTTTTTTGTGTCCCTTGTGTACAAAGGGAGGAATTTGTAGGACTGAAATTCAATTCATCCCTTCTATAGACTAAAGCGATGGGGCTTATCCATGGATGGTAGGTCTACCTACCATGGATGTGGCAGATCTCAATGCTGTCTTAGTGTTTACTCCACATCTGACAGCTGAAAATGCCAAAGAACTCAGGTCCCTTGGGAAAGCCTTTGAAAAACTGATGCCAAACCTCTCTGAATCCAGAACTTGGCATGGACTGCACAACAATCCTGTCCTACTCATCTGTACCTTCTGCCGCCTTCTCCATCAGAGCTGCCCAGAACAGATGGAGGACGTTGCTAATTCCCTTCTTTGCTTGGCGTCAATGACTTAAGAGGTTGTAGGGCTAACAGAGAAGCATCAGTAATATCTGTCCCTCCCCATGGAGTCCCTTCAGGGCTAAAAGCTGTCCCAGAGGAGAAAATGCCCATGTGGAGGGAAGGAAGGTGAAGCCAGACATTTGGCAGTTATTTGTCCAACTTTCTGTACAACAAACACCCGATGTATAGTATGGTTAGAAACCATTAATAGGTATTTACTCAGACAGAAGGCAGGCTTATGAAAACACTCTCTAAAATGACAATGTTGGGCAAAGATAAATAACAATAATAAAAATACAATATGCGTGAATGCATTATCTGACTTAAATCAGGGTAATTAAGAGCGACATATTTCAGATGCCAGAAGTAGTAATTCAAGTCATACTGCAACTTTACGGACACATTTCCATTAAGACCATCAGTTACGAGTGATATAATTTCCTCTTCACTGAGCATTGCTTACCTAATTTCACCTTTTCCTTAATAATATACATTACTTAATTCTCCAAACAGCTGTGTAATTTAACTAGGCGTGGTAAAAATCCACTGATTAGCCTGCCTGCAATTCTGAACATGCAAAGCAATATACAGAATATGCTTCTTCAAAAAAGGTTTCAAATTTAGGAGAGCAGTGGGATTTGGGGCAATGGTCTAAAAGGTGCAATTACAATAACATGCAAGGAAAGTCAAAAGATTAAGCTTTTTATTATTCTGTAACATTTTTTATACTTTATTGCCAATAATTACATCGGTTTCTTTTCTATTTTCATTGCCTCAACATCTCCCAGGTTAATTATGTTGTCAAGATCATGTCAAAGAGCCGCCGCTAAAATGATGATTCTCATTACGTGATGATCTAATCAATTTTGTGTGGTAATTTTGGTCCAGCCTATTCTACCAACATACACATCCTGCACACGGAAAAATCTATTTCTCTGTCACACTATATTACGCTGTTGTTCTTGCTCCACTACAGCTAAGAGCCTGTCAGCAGTTCTGCTACAACCTCTTATATCCAAGGTTTATAATACAGACATGAAAAAAAAAAAAAAAAAAGAAAATAATTTCTGGCTGACACTTGATAGGCATTTTTATTATGGAGGCCAATTATATTTGTTTGGAATTTTGGTTCCATTTGAACAGAGCATCTCAAGTCTTACCTGTTATCCAAAGTGCTGTTAAAACTAGGGACTGAGCCAGGACCCAGAACCGCAAATCTAAACCACTCTTGGAAAAAAAAAAGTAAAAATAAACACCTTGCTTGATAGGGAGCTCTGCGGATCAGGGCGACGCTGCCTCTACCCTGTCTATCACCCAACTAACGTCAACCAGCATCACCGAGCTGAACTACACGGCACTAACTAAACATACAATTAGTGGAGGATGTGCACCCTAATGAATGTCAGAAGATGAGACACAAACAAAAATTCCTGAAAATATCCCAAAGAAGTAGTTAAAATGCCCATGAATGACTACGGAATGACTATGTGAAACCCTTGGTCTTACTGGCGATCAAGATCGTTGGCTGTTGATCTCTAGAGCTCTGGAGATATCTAGAGCTGGCCTAGACATGGCCAGCTCTCATGAGAAAACAAAAAAGGAACTTTTCATCCTTCCTCACTGCCATTTCACTCCTGCCTGCGTGCCCACATCTCGCGTTTGCTTCCCACAAACATGTCAGTGGTTGGCTTTTGGCTGCCAAAAACGTCTCGGGGAGGGCAATTTTAAAATGGCATATGTGAATATGCGTAGCGGCAATGTTTTAAAACATATCCGCGCTGAAGTTCTTGCTCCAGAACAGCTTGCGTGATCAAATCGTCAAAAATAATGCTGATTGTTTTACCAGGCTTATCGCAGAATGAAAGACGGAGCTTGTGTCACAGACTTCCAGCTCCCGGAGTGAAGAAGGGAGATGGAAGAAACTAATCCACCGGAGAAAAACGGAACGCGCTCACGGAACGCGGCTGCTCCTTGCAGCGGAGAGGCTGAATTCTGTTCACATGCAAAGGCCAAGCCAAGGCCGAAAGCGTCACTCCGGTCCCACCGAGATCCAGGCTCAGCACATTGCACGGAGAAAATGTTCCGCTTCAACCGAACTATTCAGCACAAAAATATTTTTCCAAGATGTAATTACCTTGGCACGCTTTGTTCAAAGAGGGATACAGGTGGAGAAGGTATTAAAATCCTAATCTCTTTGATCACAATGCGCTAGTCTCTCGCAATCCCTAAACAGCATACGTAACCATTTAAAACACGTGTGACTTCAAAGTGGAATGCAATATATATACAAATAAGAAATCAGGCAGTACCATTAAAAAAAGATGGGTCAGATGTGCTCAGAGCAGCCTAGCTCAAATGAATTCAGCAGAAATATCAAAGCGTGTATTAGCCAAGGATCAGGCACAAGTAGTAGCGAGTTCTACAGCTGGCAAGATACAGATTTTAAATGGGCTTTACATCTAATAACACATCGGAACTCTCACAGGAAAACAAAAGCATTCTCTCCTCCTACCACTCATAACCACTTGAATCATAGAAAAGCAGGTTTGTTCAATACCCGCTCTGAATTCTTCCAAACGACGTATACATTTATGTAAAAATAATAGGAAAAAATTGGTCATTGGAAAGAGTAAAAAAAAAAAAATAATTTCCAATTCATTTTTAAGTCATGTATATGCTGCGGGCAAGGAGCAGCAGAGGGACCTGCTAGGACCCCCCAGACGTCCACCCAGAGCAGCAGGATGCTCTGCAGAGGCTCATGTAAAGGAAGTCCTTCGCCAGCCTTAGCACTACGGACAAGCTCACACCCCCCCTGAGTGACTTGCCTAAACGCCAGCTAAACCCCAGACCTGCAAAAGCCGGAAATGTAGGGTCTTCAGCGGGGCAGGCATGGATTCGAAGGCATGGAGAAGACAGGCAGAGAAGCCAAAGGGCCAGCAGTCCCTCCCTTAGCACCACCAATACGCTCGGCGGGGCAGCAGTGGTCCCGTCCTCCTCCTCCTCATCCCACCCAACCAGCGTCCATCTGCCTTTGGGCATCATTCCTAAATGGGAGCAGTAGCTCTATTCCCCATGCCCAGGACAAGTACTGCCTCTCCCTCTGACCCCTTGGCCCTTTCTGTCTTGCCTTGGATCCTCTCTGAAGAGCCTGGGTGGACAGACCGACCCCCTCCTGACCTCTTAAAAGCAAGAAGCCAAACTCAACCTCTGCCGCGGTTTGACACACACGATAAATGGGCTTCCTACAAACAAGCGACTGAGATTTCTTTCTCCTTAGCCAATGCCTCTCTAATTTTTCAACCGATAGTCAATCATCAGTGAAGTGTAAATAGGTTGCTATGTGGATTGGCGAAGCTACCTATTAATCAACCAGATTAAAACGATGATGGCAAATCTCCAATAATTATGCAGTGTAATTAAAAGGCTGGGAAGCCTGATTTAGGGCTTATTAGCCCTCTAAGTCCTTCATTAGCCATATTAGTTTCCTGCATCAGATCCCAAAGGGAAACTATTACTGTTGCACCGCGCATCACAACTATCTGACCAGTACATTCAAATATTACACTCACTCCTGAACTTTTGGACCTTTGGACTGTTGGTATATAAAACCAAATGGTTTTGCCCTACACTCTTTGAGAGGAAACAATACCCACACGTTTTATGTACGGCAAATACCCTTTTTCATAGGGTAAACAAAAAAAGAAGTCCACAGTGAACAACCTATTTTAACCTAATGGATCTATCTCTGTACCTCCGTCCTCCTGGTCTTTAAAATGGATGCTTAATGAAGCATTTTGATGTGGGCTCTGTTCTTTTTCATCTTATGGACATTCATATTTTTCATCTGTATTTACTCTTGAAGTGCAGGAAAGAAAAGAGCGGGCAAATCAGTGACTCGCCCTTCACAAAGGGAACCAAACCCCCACGTCAGGTACCGTTACACAGCATTGCAACGTTTGTCCCTCTTTAACCAGTGATGGATCTCTTCAACTTTGCCACTAAAACCGAAGATGATAGAGGCAAAAGGAGACGACAAGGGCAGAGTTCACCCAAGCTGTCCTGTAAATCAGCCCACTTTCCTACGTGCAAGATCTACAAAAGATAATTCCCCCAAAACTTATACAAATTGGTCCAACGCACTGAGGTCGTGACAACCCTGAAGACGTGGAAGCGATGTCAGGAATCTCCAGAGATCTCAAGTTGCTCCGCAGATAGGGAGAGGGTTTACCTGGGACCAGAGGGAGATCACCTAGCCGAGCTGAGTTTCTGCTCAACAGCATGGGATTGTCCCCTCCCCACATTTATGAGGCCGAGCTGTGAATTGTAGGACACAAATGCCAAACCAGAGAAGCTATTATTACACAGACAGCATCTGGCACCTTTTGATGGGCTGCATAAGCAGATGCCATCGCACACATGCCAGTACTTCTCAAGTGGTTCACCCAGGGTGATATCAACTGGCTACCTTCCCATGACACTCCCAGCTGCCAACGATTCTTCTACGTGACCTTCTCACCTTTGAGCAAGAACTGACATACAGCTCCGTAACGGTAAGGAAGATAGGTCATTTTTTTCTTCAACAAGAGCAGATGTCTTCTGGGTTAATAGGTACCGTGTTGTAGCCCAACATCTCCCAGTGTCACCTTCTCATTTGCTCTGCTGTCTCCTACCTTGCACTGGAATCCCATCCCTCACCCTATGACGGGAGCACAATCTGACACTCAACAAGCCCCCCACCTAGGAACTTCTCATGCTGTAATTTTGGATACCCATCCCCAGACTACTGTCACGTTGATTAAGCAAGCACTGTAGATCGGTGCGTAAGAGTTCCTACCTAAAACAAAGGCACAAACAGGTTCTATACCTAGCTTAGCTTCCCACTTCCAAGTAAAAAAAACCCATCGCTCAACAGCTCTGCTGCTTCTTTCATCTCTAGACTGCATCTCACCTTCAGACTGCAGGTTGCCTTGGACAGGTATTGGCATAGTCCTTATTAGCATCGTTCTGCTCTTTAGTTCTTAATGAACTTCACTCTTATAATCTCGATCTCGTTTGCAGGTGGTGAGAAAAAAAAAAATTCATTTACATGATCAGATAGAGGCGTGCTTTCCCGACAGAACCAGTCAAAACAGGAGTTGCCATTCAGCTGAGGATAATCATGCAAGTCCATCCCTGCCATCTAAATCAGAGCAGGATCTACCCCACGCGTCACCAGGGCATCTAGGCTGCCGTACTCTGCTATGAGATAACTGCCTGTCCTCCGGCACACCTGGAAAACGAGCAGGTCCTCCTGTCTTCCTCCTTAACAGAGCTTTCCAAGCCTGATGAATTATTATTTTGGCTGGGCCGGCAATAAGCTAATCAGAGCCGCTTGTTTCTAAAAGCCTCTAAAGCAAAATCCAGATTGCCGCTTGTCTCCGCGGTGCTGAGGCACCACTCTTCCCAGCACTACGGAGGATGCTTTTCTACAAAACAACCTCCCTGCTGTAAAACGCGGAGGGATCTGTTAATTAAGTCAGATTGCCAGTGGCTCCTGGTGGGGAGGCAGCTGCACTGCATGTTCCAGTGTTCTAAAAGCATCCTGGTGTTCAAGAACATTGTCATTATGTTCTGAACAGCATCCTCCCGAACACCATTAAACACACCCAAGCGGCGCATTTGCTCGTCTGTCACGTTGCAGGTGACCAGCTTTCACTGAAAGACTATGAACACATCTACTTTGGACACATCCTTCCACGTGAGAAGAGATGGTCCTGCATTTAAAGAGCTTACAGCCTAAATGCACGAGAAGAGGAGCCAACAGCTAAACCCAATCAACAGATAGTTGGGGTGAGAAGTACAAGGCACCAACCGAGAACGATTTTCATCGTTCCAAGCAGACGCAGCCAGCCAGCTGCTCTGCCATCAGACCCACTTAGATTCTCACTACAGCTTCATCCCCTTTACTGACGCACAAAAAGGTCAACCCATAAAAAGGCCTTGAAGCCACCTGTAGAAGAATGGTTGCCAGCGTCATTGAGGAAAATAGCGACAGACCGTGTGAAGAAATAGAATTACCAATTCTGGCCAGGCTTTAGAGTTTTGTGGGGAGAATCAGGGATTGCAATACCACACTTCAAAGCAGCAAAGCCTGAAGGGGCCTAATTTTACTTCTCATCCTCTGGCTGAGCAAGTACAGCTATCTAGAGCATACCGGCATCTCACCCAGACTTGTTCAAAGCGAGCGTGGTAGGCATCAAGGAGCCGAGAGCTCCGATAAGGACTCCTATGTGAGCTCTGGATGGGCTGTTATCGGTGTCATGGGTAGGGAGTTCAAAGTGAGCTCGGGCAGGCCAACACAAGCTATGGCTACAGCTGTGAGCGCCAATCTCTCGGCGCTTTCTGAGCCGCTTGACATCAGAGTGGAGCAAAGTTGGGCCAGATTCTTCCTTGCCCACTGTGGGATTACAAATGTGAGAACAATGAACCGGGCACGGTCACAGAGCCATCAAGAGAGATCAGAAGGAAGAATCATAGAATGGTTAGAGTTGGAAGGAACCTTAAACCTCATCTAATTCCAACCCCCTGCCCTGGGCAGGGACACCTCCCACCAGCCCAGGTGGCTCCAAGCCCCGTCCAACCTGGCCTTGAACCCCTCCAGGGATGGGGCAGCCACAGCTTCTCTGGGCAACCTGGGCCAGGGGCTCACCACCCTCAGTGGAAAGAACTTCTTCCTAATGGCTCATCTAAACCTGCCCTGCTCTAGTTTAAACCACTGCCCCTCGGCCTATAGCTCCATGCCCTCGGAAACAGTCCCTCCCCGGCTTTCCTGTAGGCCCCCTTGAGGGACTGGAAGGGGCTGGAAGGTCTCCCCAGAGCCTTCTCCAGGCTGAACCCCCCCAGCTCTCTCAGCCTGTCCTCCCAGCAGAGGGGCTCCAGCCCTCCCGGCATCTCCGGGGCCTCCTCCGGCCCCACTCCAACCCCTCCGTGTCCTTCTGCTGTTGGTGTCCCAGAGCTGGAGGCAGCGCTGCAGGGGGGTCTCCCAGAGCGGAGCAGAGGGACTGCTGGCCACGCTGCTGGAGATGCAGCCCAGGCTGTGTGAGGCTTTCCGGGCCAAGAAGGTAGAGGGGATTTTTAGATCACTCCAAGTTGTCTTTGCAGAGATGGCAAAAGCATTTATGGAGAAACTGGGCTGCTGAGAAAGGCTGGCACGTGGGTTGGGAAGGGCATGGATGGATGACTGGGCAGAGCATAAGAGATGACAACGTAAGCAGGACCAAGCTGTGAAGACCTTTTAAAATAAGGACAAATAGCTCCCTTCACAGGGTATCTGCGGTCCAGAGTGGAAGCTCGATCATTCTGTTCTGTTTTATGTCAGTAATGGCAAAATACATCTGCTCAGCTGTTGAAAAGACAAAAACCAGGTTCGCTTAATGTCTCCATAATCATAGAGATAACAACAGATCTCTTAGAGCACCTCATTAGGATCCATTGCTTTCACTTTGTCTGATGAAAGCGACACCAGGGCACAGGCAATTCCAGTTTTATCTGAGAGAAATTGCTGTGAATTTCAAATTATGCGTATATATGATGGGAACAAACACAGCCCCTTCAACTTCTAGTCACACATACCTCAGTTAAACCCCCCCCCCCCAGGTACTAACAGCTGCATCTTAATGATTCCTCATCTGAGTCCT
Source organism: Rynchops niger (assembly GCA_013400035.1). NCBI lineage: Eukaryota > Metazoa > Chordata > Aves > Charadriiformes > Laridae > Rynchops > Rynchops niger. The sequence continues at coordinate 1,790,651 of VXBH01009358.1, read as the reverse complement.
TTACAGCTTTAAGCTGACAATCACCAATATAAACTGAAAATCCCAAGTGTGATTTGGTTCTTACATAGACACGCTTTCTCGGTGTCGGCACCACAACTTTAGAGAATCTGCAACGTAACGAAAGCTTCAGGGGTAGGAGCACCCTTTCATACGCCTGTACGCCTTCCCTTCTCTGGAACCAAAAAGAAGAGGACATGGAGATACCAGAGCTTTTTTGGTTGAAGTGACAAGATCCTACTGCATAAAGCCTCCTTTTTGTTCTGTTGCCAAAATATTAAGAAGGTATAAAAGCAAATTAAATAGCCCTTATGGAACACCACCACCGAGGGGGCAGAGACAAGGGCAGTCTTCCTTTTTCTGAATTCTGGGACATATTAGTCAGGCCAAATAGCTGAAGGCAGTTCAACAGGACACGATTAGATTAGCATCCTCGTCTTCTGCCGTTCACTAGAAAGGAAGAGCTTCATCAGCAGGGCGAGAGGGAACGAGACGTGGAATCCAAAAGTCACCTTCTCCTCGCACCGACCACCAGGGATCCCTCCGGATGAAGAGAGGAAAACGCAGGAAAAGCTTATTCTGCTGGGCTGTACTGGACCTAGCCTAGGCAGAACACCTGGGCTTTCAATTTTTAAAGCGGGGCCGAGAGATAACAGCTACTATTGCAAATAATTGCCGGGGGGGGGGGCGGTGGGAAGGGAAGCATTAGGGTAAGAAAACACAGAGCGCATAAAAGCTCTCGTTAACATTCTTTATACGTGCTTATCATGAATTTTATACAGGGTTAAATATATTTTCTGGTGACTAACACTGCAAGGCTGAGGATTAAAAAGGATAATGTACAATGTGATTTATGAAGTTTTAATGGAAAATCCCCATGGGTTGTGTATAAATCTTATTTATAGCTTTAAAAGTATGTAACGTACTTATTGTATATTTTAAAAACTGTGGGAGTGCAGTCCCTGTCATAGTTAATCCATTAAAAAAAGCAACTCCTAGGGGGCTCCTCGGGATAAGGCATTTGATATTTTAGAGACTATCAGTGTGTTCAGCGTGAAACGTCCAATATGATTTATTTAGTGGTGGAGAAAAGGGGAATAAAAGAACCCAAACTGTCTTGAAGGAAGGAACAAAATGGCTGTTTCAGAAGTAAGCTCGAACCATTGGGATAAAGGGGATGAGCGTCGGGGGTGGAATGAAATAACTTGCTGTGGGCTCCGTCCTGACGCCTTTGGTAGCTAATCTCTGCCGGAGGCCTCAACTTTGAGCTCCATCTTTGTTTTTAGATTAGAAGAGCCATTACGGGGCCTCTCATCTTCGTTGTCAGACGATGCACATTCTCCTAGATGAACTTAACCATATTAAATTGAACCCAGAGAATCCAGCGGTTCTATTTGGGGAGGGAAGGCACGGTACTGTTGTCTACCTGATTTTGTGAAGTTGCTTCCTCTTACCCTTGTGAAAGTAATTTTTCCGCCCCCCCCTAAGGGTTATGGAATCAATTTTACATCAATTCAGGATATTAGCTCACAGACGCTGGGCTTTTGCTTGACTTAAAGCGGGGGGGAAGGGAGTCCTGTCTCTGAAAAACACTCTGTTGCCATCAAGGCAGATAAGCCAATAAAAGGACTAACTAACAAACTTTCTGTTTCAGACCACGCAGGTTTGTTCTTTTCAGTGGTGAATGTTCCCCCCTTGGGCACCAGCCCCAAATAGCCATAGAGCTCCTAATGAAGAAGTCAGATTATCTGGGAAGATAAAAAATCAGGCTTTATGAAAGTTCCTGACATATATTGTGCGAGGCTGTTGTTCGGTTATCTTTAATAATAGGAAAAAAACCCCAGGGTCTGGCCAGGGAAACAAAATCCCTAATCTCATCTAAGTTAGCTGCAGAGCGTTGAGTACGGGTGCCTGAGAGTTCGTGTTGCTTTCTTGTATTTCTTGCAATTCCTTAGAAGGGTGTCGATGTACGGGAATTCCCAGACTAGACAATCAGAGCCAATGATTCATTGCCAACGTGCCAAAATGAGCTAGCGTGCTACTTTGGATGAGAATATGGCATGAAAGAAGATTTTTTTAAATGATATTTCTGAGAAATGATGATTCTTCTCCCCTAACATACTCCACTTGGACTCATACTAATTACGTCACGTTGCTCAACATTACTGCTGGCGCCTTAATAGCAACGTGAGGTGTTCCGAATATTTCAGACCACCCAGGGAACAAAAGGTATGCATGCGTTAGACGTGTTTACTTCTTGAAAGGTATTAGATATGCTCATTCAGGGAATCTGTCACTGCTTCTTACATTTTACATCCAGGTCAACCGCTGCTTTTCTACTTCAACAAGGCAACACGAGGATAAAAAGCAGGACTGACTGCTGTGGAAATTAGAGAATAAAGAGCGTCTTCGCAAAGCTGGATGTTTGATGAAATCCATTATTTCGCGCAACTGTAATAAATCTGGTCTTCAATGGAGCATAGACGTCGCAGGAAAGACAGGCCCCCCCCGGGGTAAACACACCCACATGCAAAGAAACAGTCCCCGCTTGAATGAACCCGCAACCTAAATCCACTGGGTAAATAAGGGAAACATTAACATCAGGAATTACAGAAGGAACATGAGTCTTCCCAGCCTCGCAGTGCTGCATCTTATCAGCGCGTCACACTTTTGTTTCCCAAGGTAAGACTACGATCCAAACCTGCCTCCTCCCTTTCAAGTTCACACATTCACATACCTCTCATCTCTTTTATGCACAGGTCCCTGGCAAAATAAAAACAAACAACCGGCGATGATGCCAAGGTCTGCAGCATCAGATGGAGTTCCCATCTCCAGTAGATGCACTGGGATCCTACAGGCTTGTGTAGCGCGGTCATCGCCTTCCTCCGCGAGAGGAGAAAGCAGGGCCCCACAGAACGATGGGAGGAACTGCTATAGAATTACTCCCTCTCAGAAGAAACTGTCCAGATCTCTCTGCGCCATTCTTTTCCACGGTGTCTCCATCGCCGCTGTTTTTAACCTTGATAAATTGGCACGCGCAGTCTATTTCTTCTTCCTGCAGTAAATTACCTGCTTCAGCGATGGTGCCACACACCAGCTGCACTCAACATATGGCACACAGAGGACTGCCAGTGAGGCCCATTATGTCCTGATGTTCGGTTCATTTGAAAAGATGTCGTGCCGCGTGAGCCTAGGCAGAACCGCCGCTCCCTCTGAGCTGTGATCACTGCAGAAGGTTTGCACGTCCTGGATACTTCAGGCACCTAATTTAGGTGAAACTTGGTGAATTTGAGCAAAGAACCTTAGCTCCCTTTATAGAGGAAGAGGGTGATACTGTTAAAGGAATGAGCCAAGAGCATTTAAGATGGATCTAAAGGGCTCTAAATGGACCTTGCCCCCATTTCCACAGCTTGGGGCACTTTGGAGCTTGAGAAGAAGGGTAGACCAAGCCCCTCGCTACCAGAAGAGGAGGGACTAACCAGCACTTGCACCACAGCGGGGAGAAATAACAAGCATCAATCCATAGCATTTCCTTCGCCACCTCCCCATGATAGGGATCCTTCAGGCCACCCCACCGGGATACAAAAGAAAACAAATACCGACAACATTTTATCAACCTGGCCCAAAAGGTTCTAGGGGACTTCAAAAAGTGCCGATTTATTGGAAAGCCAAATCATCACCTATAAAATATTTACACTTCTGACAGCCTTATAATCTGAAATTCAGAAAGGGAGATCTCATCAGCATTTTTCAGAATGGGAAAGACAGCTGAGAAATTAAAGAAGGCTGATAAAGTTTTACTGGATAATTGCAAAAAAGCAAGCTTGAAAACAGCCCGGCTAAAGATACATGACCCAGCAAAATGGTCTCTTGCTGTTACCAAAATAATCCACAGGGGCATCTTCAGTCCTACAGAATTTAATAGGAGTGAAGCCCAATAGGATTTTGTAGAAAGTACATTAAAAGACTGTATTTGTTACCGAAAATGATAACCTTTCTATAGGGTTTTAGAAGCTCTCCAGCAGAATTATATAGCACAGTCAACGTTTTCTATTACATTTTATAGGATGATTTAAAGTTGTTTGGTTTTTCTTTTTTTTTTTAACGCCAACGCTACAGATATTGAAAAGATTGCTACTGTTTATCTTAGAATGGAGGAAAATACCTAGTAACAGAGGAAAAGCATGATAAAATAAACCCTAGAGAAAACAGAATGAAAATTCCTGTATATCCCTTAATAAAGTATTAAGGCAAAAATAGTTTCTTTCAGATATCACAAAAAAACATGAGCACAACCAATATTAGAAAAATTATTCAGAGGAGAGAACATGTGGAGTTTACAGGATGAGGGTTCCAAAACACGAACACTGCGTGTCCTTCAAAGGGGTAGAAACTGCCACGCGTCCTATGTCTAATCCACTGGGTAAGGAAAAGGAATACCCCATAGTAGCTTCTTGCATCACAAAATCCCATACGTTTATTATACTTCCTTTTAAATCAGATGCCACCGACCCATGTCAGCAACAGGGTAAATGTTCTCTCTCGTCTCTCTTTAGGAGAAGAACTGGGACACCAGTTATTGGAGTGAAAGCTCTAGAGGAACCCGGACTTCCGAGACCTCGGTAACACCTGCGGGTGTTTCCAGATTTGGACTTTGGGGACACAATACAAATGAGTATTTTGTCATTGGTTTATTTAACAGAATTGGTCAGGAAATGGCACCAGCAGCCACTCCCCCCAATCAAAGACAAAATTAATAAGCAGAAATCGTTACTTCATGGTAGGAGAAAGCACGTGGCTGGCTCTTTCCGACTCTCATTTCTACAAAGGTACTTCACAGCAGTCTCTCGCTGGAGATAAACGGCAGGCAAAGACCTCCCTGTTTCGCTAAAGGAATACAAAGGTGCTTTTTCAGAAAATGAGAACGAGCGCCTGTAATTTCTCCCTGCCACCTGAGAGGTGAGCCTGGTGTAACTCAGCACCCATCCAGCACCAAAGGACCGACTCTCTCACACCACGTCAAAGTTTCATCCTTAGTATTTAAAAAGGAGGTCCCTGATCCCAGAAAGTTCTCCACATACAGGTTTCACACGCAAACCTGCCACGACGTACCTCAAACACGGTTGAACCGAGAGGGTTAAAACCTGCCAGAGTCTAAAACATTTGCGTGAATTAAAAAAAAAAGGGCAAAAAAACCAAGCGCCAAGCGCCAAAATCCCCCTTTCATACCGGTATATTGCTAGCACATCCTTAGCTCTGGGGCAGTTGTTTCTGATTTGTGGCAGAGAACGGGAGAAGTGAGACCTGTTTATCTCTCTGTTGGAAAAGTTTCCCCTACATTAAAGAAATCTTCTTAGCCCTTCGCTTTTCTATTGAGTTTTCAAAAGCAGGAAATCTAGAAAAGCATTGCACTCAGAACGGAGTTTTTCCCCTAGCATTCAGTCTTGCTCGCGTGGCTGCCAACGCGGAGGTTATATTAAAAGTGGCAGCAAATTAGGTTAGAGGATTAAGGAACGGCAAGATTTCAGAGGTGTGCTGTGCATCCCGTTTCTTCCCTGCTTTTCACCTCAGGTAGAGATTTCACGTGCAAAACGAGTGCCCAACCTTGTGAAAGCGGTGGCGAGCCAGCCTGGCAGTTTGGAGTTTTAACTCCAGCATCGCTGGCAGAAATGTTACGAAGGGAGAGCCCCCTCAGCCCAGTTTCTTTCCTATTCACAAGATTCAGGCAGGTGGAAGAGGGGAAAAGCTTGCTTAAACTCTCTATAAAGCCTAGCAATTTGCTTTCTCATAGTGCTGTCTCCGCCTGAGGAAAAATGAAGGCCAAAGCAAGTCTCCTTCCATACGCGCAGGTACCTGCAGCCCGTAAATCTCCGTTCAGGCTGCCCTGCGTGTTCTCACCTCCGATGGAGCTGGACTTCGGGGCTACAGGGTAGGGGGACATGTGCCTGTGCAAGCACAGGAAGTATTGCAGCTACAACCAGTAACGAAACATCTGAAAATCAAAACAATTCCACAAGCAAATTAAGACTACTTAATTCTGAGTTAGGGGGTCTACACAGAAGTTCAATATAATTTAACTTTGGTCAAGTTAAAGTAGGTCAACTTAAATTCACATTTTTCTGAGCGTCCCACGTAAACCAACCCATTGATTAATTTAGATATCAAGGAGGTGACTTTGTAAGAGCAGGTTTGTTAAAGGATGTCACTTTAAAACCTCATGAGATCAGCTGTAAGACGTGTAGACGTGGTGGCTGAGGGACATGGTTTAGTGGTGGACTTGGCAGTGCTGGGTTAACGGCTGGACCCAATGATTTTAAAGGTCTTTTCCAACCTAAGCGATGCCATCATTCTGTGAAGGGCACTTCTCTTTGCTTGCAGGTCCACGAGATACGAGCTGAGCTCCTGAGCAAACTGCACTTGCTCAATCCCAGCGGACCCAGAGTCCCCAGTCACCTAACTTTGTTATTCTTCCCCTTTGGTGAGACTTTGTCAAGTCCAAGAGAGCTCTTCCTGCTGTGAGGCTGGGGGAAAAAAAAAAATGAGGATGAAACAGATAGAAGAATCTAGCTGGAATGCTGATTGCATTTCACTGGAGAGACAGTAACGGAGGGCTGGATGCTCCCCACACCGTCCCTTAGACGACCAGAACTGAATTCAGTGGCACCAGCTGAGAATCCAACCCGAGTAAGGGGCGCAGAGGTGAAATCTAAATGAAACATTCAGAAAATGTTCCCCTTCCAGCTGATGGTGCCAGCTGTGTACTTCCTCTAGCTGCGATTAATTCGTTGTCATTGTCCGACACACACTGCCAAAAGCTGGTAACTCGGAACTCTTATTAATGACGGGTAGAACCGGGTCACCTCTGCAGAACACAAGCATTTCTGACCATGAGTGAGTTCTTAACCAGAAAGGAAAGGGGGCTTCCAGCTGTGAAAGGGAACAGGTTAAAAGGTACAGAGGTACCAGCTACTCGACTGTCTCCCAAACACCACTACATGGTGGAATTCCTACCATGCCTAACTGCACGTGGGCTGCGAACCGCGAGCTTGAAGGAACCTCTAGAAAGACTCAGAGACATCCACGTGTACAGAAGGGTTGTGGCTGAAACGTCTGTGTGTGTGTGTTCAGGTGGCAGGAAGATCTTCCTTGAGGAAATTTTGAGGATTTTCATTCGAGAAAAACTCTTGAGGAAGTTAGTACCCAGTAGTTAGTACCAGATGTCCTCCAATCTGCACATGCAACCCTACCGCCGTTTCGTTTTTGGATGGGGCGCAACACGAGCCGTCTGAGCACTTGGGATCATTAAGAGATCGGATGGCATTTAACAGCCCCAGAACCCTTGCCAAACTCCAATTTGCTTTATCACCTCCTGCCTAACGAGAATCTTCTCATGTAAAATCAGTGTATGGGTTTTGACACGAGGCCAAGTAAAATCCTAACCGCAAAGTCTCGCAGACTCTGGACCGTTCTCAGAAAAATAAAATGAACCGATACCAGGGAAACCCCAGTCTCCAACAGCGTATTAAGAAAAAAATACAGACAAGGCAGAGTTATTGCTCTCCAAAATCAGTGAAACAGAGACTGAGATAATGAGATTCTGATATTTTTGTCAAGGCTACAAAATCCACGGTAGGCATCAGAAACGGACCCACATGTTCAGAATCGGTCGCCTTAGCCACAGAAGTAGCCACCTGCAATTAATGTTATAAACACGAAAAATAATTCAGTACCCACAAGGTCTGCCCAGATTATCCTGATTTTAGGGACAACCTAAGCAGGACAATGTAAGTGCAAGCTGCCTCCATGGCAGGAGTCCTCTGGGTGGCATTTCCTAACGGTGACCTACTCATCAGCCTGCTCCGAGCCATCAAACGCTTCGCCCTGCGATGTCTCTCTGCAGCACGGATACTCACGTTAGCTCCGAGCTGAGCACGATCCACCGGCAAGCACAGCATAGCTGAGTCAGCACAGTGTGGCAACCAGCCTAATTACCCATGTTAAGACGATAATTATCCCAGGCAAAGTACCATAATGATGCTGCTTCTGGGACGCAAGCTAATAGCGCTGTGTAGACGCAGCAGTTTGCTGCAATAGGTAGGACCAGTTTGTGTCGGGGTGTCTGAGCCCCGCTGAAAGGGGAGGAGAAGGTGGGGGGCAGCACTTCTCGTCCTCTCTCCTCTCGCCGGGGCGGTGGGCAGATTAATTAGCTAAGAAGGGAGACGAGCACCGAAGCTGAAGCAAGTTCTTCAGCCACCCAGAGCTCCTGGATTTCCAAACCTCACCGCTAGTGCTTGGGTTTCCAAACCCAGGCAGCCTGGGCTTCCCTTCACGGCCGGTTCCCAAGTGAAACAGCAGCTTTAAAAAAGAGAACAGCAACAGCACGCCTCTTTATCTCCGCATTAGTTAATGTTCCAGAACCTGCAGAGAGACCTGGGGTTGTGTGTCTGCATCCATTAACTTCTGCTTTACGGTTCCTTTTTTTCTCATTACGACTCTCATTCTTCTGAAATCTCAATTGAAGGCTTTTAGAAAATTTTTTCAAAGCAGATCAGTAAGTTATGGCAACAATCACGCACAAGAATTCATTGAGAGGAATAAAGTGTTTTGGAAGGAGAATATGTGGGGGTGGAGGGAATGGAAACGATGATGCTTTGTGGGCAGCTTTTATCTAAGAAAGGAAAGTGGGCCACGGTGGCAATGTACACAGCGAAACTCGGCAGCGGTGAGAGTTCAAGATTCATGGTAATGAGGCATCCCTGATAAGTCCAGGAGGAAATGTGGTAGCAGAACTTTGCTGCTAAACTGTCGAAAACACAGCTTGAGAGCAAGCACACAGGTCAATGATCCCAGATATGACAATAACAACGATCTTGCATATAGTGCTGAATGTATTAGTGCATATAACAGGACATATTGCGCATCAACAGACCGTAACACTCTTACAAATGTCAGTGTAAAATGGGGAAACTGAGGCAGGGGAGTGCAGTGAAGGCAGAAGGTCACTCAGGAGGTCAGTGACAGAGACAGCAACAGCACGTACATAGAATCACAGGATGGTTTGGGTCGGAAGGGACCTTAAAGCCCACCCAGTGCCACCCCCTGCCCTGGGCAGGGACACCTCCCACCAGCCCAGGTTGCTCCAAGCCCCGTCCAACCTGGCCTTGAACCCCTCCAGGGATGGGGCAGCCACAGCTTCTCTGGGCAACCTGGGCCAGGGGCTCACCCCCCTCACAGCCAACAATTTCTTCCCAATATCTCATCCCAATCTCCCCTCTCTCAGTTTGAAACCCTTCCCCCTCGTCCTCTCATTACACTCCCTGATCAAAAGTCCCTCCCCAAAAACATCTCTGGGTTCCTTCTGCTCTCGTCAGTACATGAAGTTTTTTGCCAAATAGGAAATAAATTGGCTACAGCCTGCGCCCAGGTTTTTGTTGCATCTTTCAAGCGATGGATAAACTCCAACCATAACAATTCCTCCTTGTAAGCTTGCACCTGACTTCTACCACGAGATGGGATTTTTCCTAGACAACTGCCAGCTATCAGAAATTGTTATTTCATTTTCTCTCAGAATAAGAAGCCCTTTATAATCACATAGCTTCTCCCTGTGGGGACAGGCCGCAATCAAGTTTCCTTTAGCAGTACGTTGATTAACTTAATAAATTGACCTCCTTAATACTTTTGTTGCAAGAGGTATTTCCACCCCTTTTCTCTCCACCTGATCTTCAGAAATAGCAATACCCCTGAAGAATAAAGGCCTGTTTTGCTTTCAATCCTGGAAGTCTGATGACAAAGGAAAACCCGTTATTATCAGCGTTGCACATTTTACCTGGGGTAAGAGAGAAACACAAAACCTGCAGCTGCCAGTAGAAAAAAAGATGACTTCCAAACTCGAGCTGCTCCATAAAAAAAAAAAAAAAAAAAAAA
>VXBH01009358.1:1644929-1780713 GCA_013400035.1 Rynchops niger | reverse complement strand
AAAAAAAGAAAAAAACAAGCAAACAGAAATTTTATTAGCAGGGACATTTTGTGCTACAAAATAGCGGCTTCTCTCTGTATGATCAAGATGCCACAAATCCAGTTCACCGAGGTATCACACAACCCTCAGACCCTTTGAAGCGGCAGCACCAGGAGCCTCTCACCACTAATGAGAAGTCGCATGTTGCGGTCCCTAACGAAGCACCGACAGCGTGAGAGCCCGCGGTGCGGCGCAGAGTGCCACGCGCAGACGCTCAGCGTTCTTCCTCACAGAACCCAAGAGCAAAGTTTGCTAGGGATATGTCTTGCCTTTCTGCCTTGTATTTCAGTCAACAAACTCCATCGCCTTGACTTCCAGTGCCATCCCAGCTCCGGAGTCATTTTAATAACGGGATGCAGCCTGGAGACCTCCAAGGATTTTTTTTTTTGGGTTTTATTTTTGATCCCTACACCACAGCTAGTCCCAGAGGCACTAATCCAGTTTATCCAGTGGAGTGATTCTGCGTGGTCTCAGCAGTCATCTCCCTTGCTATGGCTGTGACTGGGAAGAGGACGGCAATTATTAGAAATCATAACGTTCAAAGTCGCTACACGTTAATGATATCGACATAACTGGAATCAAGGACTTCTAATTCTACCTGGACTAGTCTTCAGTTTTGCCTCAATGTTATCTTCCCCTCTTTGGATGAGCAAGTTTCTCACAACACATCCTGCTTGACAATTTAAATGTGGGGTTTTTTTCCTCCTCCTTTTTTTTTTTTCTTGGGTTTAGCAGTTTATTTCCTTTAGCTGACTCAGGGAACGACTCAGACTGCACGGGGCTGCATTCTCATGTGCTTCACAAGTCACTTCAGCAATACAGGCTCACCAACATAGCCAAGAAATCTGGGAAATTTTCAATCCGCAAAGAAAAGGCATATAAACGTAAAAGGCAAATAAGCATGGTAGGACTCTCACGTCACTGGAACGATATCAAACTGAACAAGGAACCGCTGACATTATTATTGCAATAATAGAGGCCTGCTGGGCTGAGAACTCTAGAAAAAAAAAGACTCCTTGTTTCAAAACAACTTTCAGTCTAAGGGCGTGCGGTTTTCAGCAACACCAGTTGGTGACTGGGGCAAGAATCCATCCTCTCCTCCCTCAAGGCTAGCGCTAACTGTGGGAAGAACTCCCACATCCTCACGCTAGGCAGTTTAAAATATTTCTCTAGCTGCAGCCTGCGAATGGCAGTGGTTCAGATAAACCACAGGGCTTACACCCCTCCTATAACAGTTTCCTCCTGTAACACAGGACGGGTATTTTCAGTTGCGCCTCCAGACTGAGCCTTCTCCTCCTGCACAGGAGAGTCTTTTTGTCCAAGGGCACCAGATCAAACGGTGCTGTTGGCCCTTGTTATTCTCCTCCAGACACCCCTGCACCTTCCTGCAAAGGCACGTACATTGATTTTCCTGTTCGAATTCTTTGCCTCGTGAAGCAATGATCGCCCAACGCAAATAAAAACACCAAACAGGTAAGAAGTGAGCCATTATGCATTCATGTTAGTTTGTTAGTAAGGAAACCTCACTGAAAGTGCTGGTTATACGTTAAATTGGCGATGGCAGCGCATCTAATCCCTTCCAATCTGTCAGAGTTGCAGCACATTGTACAGGAACTTTGTTAGTAAAATCGCATCAATACAGCGATTGACAGAAGCCCGAATGCCAGAACGGCAACATTTATAGACAGCTAGAGTTCACCGAGCGCGAGGAATGAGTTTTCCTGACTGTTTCTCGGTAACTTCCGTATGATCAATGCAGAACGTTGCTACTGCTCTGTCAGCAGAGTAGCCGCAAGACGGCAAATAAATCAAAATTGGCCTCTCTCTCGACAGGCATGTCCTCCGTGTTTTCCAATTCATAGCAAGGGTGCTCAGACTGTTGCTCTTTATCCCCTAGGGCCTCATTACCCTGAATATTCACGCCTTGAGCAACCTATCTTTTGGCATCCACTACAGATAGGAAATCAAAATCATTTACCATCCCTATAAATTGCCATTAAAAACCACTTTTCTGAAAATAGGCTCAATAATTAATAACTCTGATTGCACAGGGAAAAACTGTTGAATCTGTTAGAATACATTTTAAATGCCAGCTTTCACTTTCAATGCAAGGCGAGAAAACTGAAATTCCCAGTACACCACCCACACAATCCCAGGTACCACTAAAAAATTAATGACTTTTCCAGGCCACCTGATGCTAAAAAAGAACAGAGACAGGTTTTCAACACCCACGTTATTGTCTTTTTCAGATGGAGCAGGCTTGCTATAAATGAGCAGGACTAGAAAACCACAACTTTGGGGGTAGTATGGGCTGTAAACATTCATACTGTGGTCCTATCCAGACATTCCATTTAGGATGGAGCACTGGTAGACTCTGCAGAAGCAGAGAGAGTTTCCTCTCCTTTGGGGATGCAGTCAACAAGAAGGGTATAATTAGGCTCGTATGCAAAGTCTTTAAAAAGGAGTCAATAAAGAGTGTAATACAAGAAACAGATGTAATGCAGGAAATAAGTTGTCAATATTGAGCCTTACCTTACTCCTCCCCCATGTAAATTACCTAACCCCAAACCCATGAAGATTTTAAGAATCCCAGATCCCCCTGACCTCAATGAAAGTTAGATATTCCAGCATCCTCCACCTGCCTCCTCGGTGGAAACAGCCTTCTGTGCTCTGCAAAAATGCTTAGCACCAATACCAGAATCCCCCATTTTAGCAGCTGTAAAACACACGTAAAGACTTGGGAGAACTTGCATTTTTTGTATCCCCTATGTGATGTCCACCACCACGTAAATTCTGCAAATGCTGACGTGCTGAGCACAAAACATTCTCCCCGATGGTGGTAGCCAGGAAAAACGCAAAGCTCTCTATAGCGGTGTAATATACCAGAAAACTCAAAGTTACGAAATCACTCAAACGCACCCTCACTGCTTGAGGGGAAGAAAAAAAGTGGAAATGGAAGAAAACACTTAATAATTGGAATGCTTAAAATGGTTCAGTTTATTAGAACAATGACAGAGGTGGAATGGTTGCTCTAAGAACATGCCGAAAAATAAATAAGAGGTGCTCTCGGCAAAGAAAGATACAAACCCAGATGGAAATGGTTGGGAATTAATTCAGTATTATTCAAAGTCATCAAGATTTGGATAATTAGAAACAGTATTAAGATGTTCAGGTTTTCTACAGGTGGAAGGACCGTAAGCAGCTGCAGTCTGGGAGCGATCCTAGACAAGACAGGCAAGCGAGAGGACCACTTCTCCACGTCTGCCAGGGGTTGTATAAAGCATGAAAAAAGTCAGCAGTACAGCCATTGACCTTGCAGCAGAGTTGGGGACCAAAGTCACATCTGAATTTCTGTTGTGTGTCTTAACATTTTTTGTCTTGTAAATCCCTATAATGAGAGTAATAGTTGGCTTCATCTGTAGGCACAAAGGCTATGCAGATCTTTTCATCAACAGCATGGTCATCAACTGATTTTGAAACACATGAAGTAAATCAGAAGAGTCAGAGTTATGAAAACGGCCTGAATAAAACCAAGACAACCTGCCAAAAGATGGGTAGGAACTCCAGCAACCTCTGTTCAACATATCCTAATTACTGCTCTGATTTCCCCTTCCCTGTCCCTTCGAGTGACCATGCAGAAAGAGCGGTGCTTGTGACGCACAGTCAAGACAGAAGACAATTGCTGACAATAATTGGATTCAGCAGGTTGTGAGAACAGAAGGCTGGTACATACAACAGCCATAACCGCACTGGCAAGACAGATCTAACAGCCATTAAATTTTAATACTTTACAGGATAAATACCATGTTGGGCAAGTGCTTATACCGGCAGTATTATTTTGCTTCTTAGGTCATAACGAAACGTAAGCCACCTAACATGGTTGTGCCTAAAACGGGAGATGGAGAGGGCTGTTTCTAATTACACATTTTTTGACACCAAAATTCAGAATCGGGAATGATTTTTGACATCAAGGCAGCCACTGCCAGCTGTGCCTAAGGAAAGCTCAGGGCTTGACCATCTAACCATTTTCCTACGGACAGCTGAGAAGCTCAATCTCTATTCAAGAAGAGTCTAATTGGTGACTTGATCATCGTTTATAAGGACTTATTTAAAGGAAGACATTTGCCTCAGCTTTCGTAAGACTTGGGAGCAGTGCATTAATCTTTTGGCACCAGCTGGAAAAAGTCACTGGCCAGCTGACTAGATTCAGAGTGCGGCCACAAGAATCATTAAAAGGACTGAAAACGCGATTCATACGGAAAAGTTGAACACAGCTGCGTGTGAAGGGAGGCAGCAAAACAGCCTTCAAATATATAGACACAAAAATTCCAAACATAAATATTAAAAAACGCCAACCCCCAAAACAGACGTTTTCCAGACCTATAGATAAAGCTTATTTTATACCGAAATACACGCAAGTTAGAGCAGCAAAAGTTCTTACAGTTGAGGAGACACTGAAATAGCTGCCGCTTCTGAGGTTGCAGAATCTCTGATGAGAGATCTACCGCAATCGCCGAGACCCCCCAATTAAACAGAAGAAAAGCCAAAGCCTGGAAGACCATGCCTACATAAATTTAGCTAAAAGACACAAGGTTTCCGAAAGCAATCAACGACTCATATAGCGTAGTTAGGAAAATGGTAAAGTCTCTGTCGCTTGGAGTCCTAAATCAAGGCTCTATTTCTTTCTAAAATACATTCGTGAGCTCTCAGAGACATTAAGTACGTGTAAGGCAGATGTTCGGGAGAGAGGGTTTTGCTAGTCCCTGTTTCACGGGATGCAGAAGTGATTATCAAATTATCAAAATGGTTCCTTCTGGTCTGAATAAAGGAGTATCTCCGAACAAGAAGCTTCAGGAAAAAAAAAAAAAAAAAACCCAAAAAAAACCAGATGAGAGGCTTCTCTCATGAATTTGAGAAAGAAGGCATCAACATTCATGGCTTGAGGTAAATTACAACCATTACTCAAAGTCCACGAACAAACCATTAACTCATACGCTAGAAAGAAATAAGATCACAATGCCAATCCTTCAGGCAGGAGTGTGCAGCTAAGTCCCACCGACTTCCTTTTAATTTGAAAGACATGAAGGCTAAGGGCTTGGGGTTTTTTTCCCCTCTTTCTTGCTTTTTTTAAGTTCTCAGTAGCACATACTACAATAACTGGCTTCAGGATGTTACGAGGAAGAAACCTTCGGGCCCGCAAGCGAGACTCGGGGAACAGGCGCTGGAACTCTCGCACCAATTACTACACCGTGGAGGAACTGCATTAATAGGGATCTTTTATAAATAATAAGCATACTGTGTACTTAATATTTTGCTTGGTTTCTAGGTGCCGCTTATTTCCCAACAATGCCCCGGCTGTCAACACGCGTACACAGAAGTACTCATTAGCAGCATTGAAGGATGGTTTATAGAAGGTCAAATAATGGGCCATGACAATGCAATTATGTTCCCTGCTATAAAGGTCACTTTTACTCATCATACTAATTATCTTGACAGGACTACATTTACTTCCACTGATTTCAATGCAGAAACGGCTTCAGTACCTTGGCCTTTCTGATTTCAACACGGCATTTGCCCTTATTGCTCTTTCTAATGCATGCTTCTTGATGCAAGACAAACAACAAAAAACAGTCTCCCAGGAAAAAGAAACACACCAACAACCAGGAAGCACCGTAATTAAAAGTTAAGTTAAAAGTTAGCTCGCCGTTTTAAGGACAGATTTTCACACATTTAGCCTTCGCCGCTGCCCGAGGAATCATTACAGTGCAAAAGGCAGGGTTTTCCAAATAGCACAGAATCACACGTGTCTTTGAAAATCCGGGCACTTCAATTTTCTGGGATCTGGAAGATGTTGCAAGGAAGGTTTTCAGAACCACTGTTAAGACATACTCTCAGACTCTTGGTGACTCCACAGAGTTAAGTCCCACATTCTTAAAAAAATATATTTAATTGCACATGGTCGCACAGGCAGCCAGCGGCAAAAGCGGTCACTGAACACCTCAACTCCCGGATTTTTCCAGCCTTTCCTGCCAATAGGATATTCAATCAGAATCTTTAATAGTTAATTTGTTTAGACTGATCTATTACTAGAAAAAGGCTCATGCAATCTCACTCTCTGTCAAGCCCATCCAATAAAATTGACCAATCCCTCAGAAGTCAACTGTTCTTGGAGGTACGGAACGTCTGAGCCGGTTCCAACAAGTCTCCTGCATCCTTTTCGGTTCCAAGAAGCGATGGCCGGGCAGCCAAACCCCACAAAAGTGCTCCCCAGTCAGCCGCGGAGCTTCCAGCCTCCTGCCCAGCTCAAAGAAGTGGGATTTGGGTGTTTACATGTCTCCTCACCCTCCACACACCCCACCCCGCCACCTAAACAGAGATTAATTACAGCAAAGAAAGTCGAGAAAATAATTTATCCCACAAACTTGCAGTGGTCAATGTCTATTAGGAAGATAATATATGTTTTATAATTAATTTCCCGATACAGTGGGTTGGAAACAAATTCATAATTGCAGTTAACCTTTAAGACTCAAGGAGAAACAAGGCTAAGGAGGAAGGTTTTTGTAAATGGCTATGAATAAAAGAGATAAATAATTCGTCAAAGTAGATAACTCACGTTACACGCTTTAATTATGGGAAAAAAATGTATAGGTATTAAATAAATTATGTGCAAGTAATTTAGAAATGCAACGGGTGAGGAGAAAGCTACAATGAGGTTTTTGAGGTGAGCTGGTGATGTGTCTGCAAGTCTCGTAGTATTTGAAACAAACGCGTAGGACTCCGACTTGGCGAAAGCAAGTAACCACATACAAACGATTTCACAACCTAGACGGGTCACATCATCACACGGGGTAGGTCGCAGTACTCAATTTAAGATGGTGGACTAATCAATGGCTTTATTGTTCAACGGAGTTTTGCTAATTAATCCCAGCTAAACATATGCCCAGCGTGACCTAGACCGGTGCCATCGGCAGTGGGATTATGCCAGTAACATCCACCCTGCTGTAGTGGCACTAAGGGAAATGCACAGGGCGAGGGGAGAGAACGACACATGAGTTCAAGCAAAGAGAAAAAGAACTTTTATCATCACCGGGATCAGTTTATCGTAGGTGACCAACCAAGCAGAAGAGAGCTGCCGGTGACAACCTTCTTGGCGCGGCCAACACACCAAGCGCATGTCCTAGAGCTGCTTGGTCTCTCCCCGCAACCGCTCGTACAATCAGCAACCGCTTGTGACCACCACGGAATAAGATTTATTCCTTCAAAACAGACACACGACAGCGTCTGTGCTGTGGACGCTACAAGGACAGACTGCACGGAGTCCACAAAAGCGATTACACAGAAGTTGTCAGAAGATTCTTAGCTCTCCGTGGTTCCCTCTGGCTCTTTCTTAGCGGCAGGATAAGCCTAAAAAAATTAAAAGATTAGAAGTCCTCGATTCTTCACTACAGTGGGGATGATGCTCATGACTCTGCAGAGGTACATGGCCGAGTTTCAAGGGCAGAGCCGCGTGAAGGGTCACACAGAGAGAGGCGGCAGCACACACGGACATCTCTTCCCAGCTATTCTCCGTGTAACTCTCCTGGGCTGAGCGAATCTGCTCTGCTCGTGGGCGATTTAATTAAAGAGACGGCAAGCGTGAAGAAAGAGGGAGAAAAGCACCCCCTCCCAATATTACTTTCCAATATTGCGCTCAAATATATTTATGGCACCTCTGCGACGCAGCAGGCTCACTTTCATGGCTCCCGAGCACTTGAAACTCCCCCTAAGTTCAGGTTGTGCTTTGAGTCCCTCTGAAAACAGAGGCTCGGTATTTGTAGCCACTCCACCTTTTCATTTTAGGGTCACAAACAGATTTCCGTTCTGCTTTTACATGCCAACATCACCGACAGCACCAGTCCCGGCACCTCGCCACACTGCTGGATGAGGACAATCTGCTACCAGACGGCCCGTGAGAACGACCGAGTCCCCGCTGTCGTAGGCAGAACGTTGGGTTTGTTCCATGACTGGATTTGCTGGGTCACCGTAGACAAGTCACTTCACGCAATCTGGCAATTACGATATTCATAT
This sequence comes from Rynchops niger, assembly GCA_013400035.1. Classification (NCBI taxonomy): domain Eukaryota; kingdom Metazoa; phylum Chordata; class Aves; order Charadriiformes; family Laridae; genus Rynchops; species Rynchops niger. The sequence continues at coordinate 1,772,607 of VXBH01009358.1, read as the reverse complement.
TACTTTGTAAAGTGCTTCAAGGCCACGCGTGAAATGAGACGTGTTATTAATGAGACAGTAACCACCTCTTTTAGGCAATAAAGCTTTTCTCTCTGAATTGGAAGTTGACTTGCCCTTAATAAAACCCAGGCCATTCACTTGAAAAGGACAGGCAGGTCCCACGAGCAGTGGAGAGGGCTGAATGGGAGGAACAACATGCAAACAGCCCCCACGTACGCAGAGAACAGTACGGGCACAAAGGCCCTCGCCTCCTCCTCCTCCTCTCCGCGCATCCGCCACGCTGCCAGGAAACACAGGATCAATCACAGCCAGGAGCCCTCAGGTCAGTGGTTACACACTCATAGAAAGGTCAATGATTTGTTTACAGCCTTCCTGGCACCACACCATAAGACAAAGGGGAAAAATAGTTATACGTACGGCTCGTATAAATCATCTTAACTAAATTACCGGCCTGCTTTATTCCACCCATCATGGATCATACCTTACTGAAAGGAGAACCCACTCTCATTTACAAAGGAAACCAACTCCCTCTCACGTCAGCGCAATATGGTCATGATCCCGTAAATATGTCACATTTCAGATTGTTTTTAAAGTAATCTCTATAGGTATTTCACATCCTGATTTATGGCCAAGGAGAAAACGCTGTGCGGAGGTGGCCGTAAGTGCCAAAGGGAAAAGGCGGCAACATTTCTTCCCCCAATGCTTCAGCCTTGATTCCACACAGCAACCACGAAACTGGGTCAGAACAAGATAAGCGGGTTATTCAGGAGAAATGAGACAATTGGAAATAGCCCGTCTTGTACATTTTGAGTAATGCATAATTAAAGAAGCCAATTCCACCCGTTAGGCATTAAAATGGCCAAATTAAAAAAAAAACAAAACCAAAAAAAAACCCCACAACTCAGCCCAGGCCAAAATCCAGCAACCTGAAAACGCAGACATGGATATCGCAGTGGGAATTTTCGAGGACCGATTTTAGGAAAATCCATTACGGGTATAGGTTTGTAATCAAAACCTCATAAAACCTCAGCGCTGGAGACGTGCTCTCGGTCCCTCGTGACGAGCCGCAGTCCTCCCGCACACACACCGTCCAGCTGCCCTCGGGGTGCGGAGCGGGGAGAGGGCGGGATTCTCCTAAAAGCCAAAAAAAACAACCCCAAACCTTTCACAGAAGCAAGTTCGGCACTGTGAAATCTATTTAGCAGGAACAGAGAACTTCTGAACAAAAGCAGCATGGCAGGGGCAAACATCCAGTTGTGATTTTTAAATGTGTTCTAAAAATCAAATAAACTTAAAAGGAAAAAAAACCCTGGTAATAAATACTGCTTTCACACAGAAGCCACACAAATACTAACACCCATTTCATTCCGGCACCGTTTTCCNAGGAATACAGAAGGCTGTTTAGTCATCAGTTTAGCTCTGGATTCCTTCTTTTCTTTCTTCCTTTTTTTTTTTTTTTAATATCAAATTGGTGTTTTAATCAGTAGCAAATGTAGGACACTTACCTACTGAAATTAGCAGACCTTACTGTTAATTTCACCGAAGCAGTGTGGCCCTCAAGCATTAATTAAATCTTAAATTGCTTTCTGGGGCAGAACGACTGGTCTAGTTTTTATGGTCACAGGAGCATTACCGAAAACAGACTCTGTGAGATGCTCACAGACATTCAGCGAATCAATGCGAGATCCGCAAGAAATGATAAAGAACCGAAGAGTCGAGCCTCAATTTTCCCTGGCAAACACTCTACTGCACTCCAAACTTGAAAATGAAATGACTGAAGCAGCCGGAGAGAGAAAAGTGAGGACAAGACAAAAGCTCAAAGCTCACATCAAGGGGGCAAATTCTTGTTTGTCCAATTACTTGAACCCAGAGAATATTCGAAATGGGACAGCGTATGAAAAGGATGAGAATGATAACAGATAATGAGGTTGTTTTCCATTTACACCAAGATGTCCCTGTAACACTCAGCCTTAAAATGACAGGAAAATAGGCCTCAATAATTTATTTTTTGCAGAGACTGTTACCTCTAGAGCTAACATAAGGACTTGCCTCTTGGTACCACTCTCACTTTCAAGGTGAAGTGAGGAGCAAACCAAGGAGATGTTGAGAAACTGATTATAAAGCATGGTACGTGCATCCGTTGGCTCCTGAGGCCAACACAGCACCAAGTTTGTAAAAAAATTCCACGACCTTGGATGGGTCATGGACGACGTGAAGCAAAAGATGTCTCAAAAATGTGTCTGCTTCCTACTCCCTCTTTCCAAACAAGCGTTAGAACAGTAGGTGAAGATCAGGCCAAACACGGTGCCAGCTAAGACACCAGCCTCCCAACAAACAGCCAGGAAATACACTGTGGAGCAGATGTCTGGCATATATTTTTCAGCTTTGCCTGAATAAACATGATTTCCTAACACTGAAGGACAGGCCTGGTTTCTATAGCACAATCATATTTTCCCCGCAGACAACAGACTTGTATTTACATGCTAATTAGGAAACAAAAAAATAAAGCAATGCAATTTTTGTTTTCAATCACACAGGCCACCAGCAACACTCATGGCGATGTTCCTTTATCACCCCGTGTCCTCCTACAGAGATAGAAGGCAGCTCGACACATCAGAGAGTTCAGAATTAGCCAACCTTGAGCTTCCTTCGTAACGCGCTCGCAGAAAAGGAGGACAGGTGGAAAAAAAACAAGCAGCACCTCGGCTTCTCATCTGCGGGCCTACATCAACCTCATCACCATGCTATTTCTTAATCTGAGCTTGTTTTCCAGGTCATCAATTCAATTTCTCAACTTCTTACAATTTTTGGTACTCTTAAATAATGTCAAGCCCGTCAATCATTATCTCTAGGGCTTCAATTTTCCTTTTGACCCGAGTTTTCTGTCCCTCTTCCTGACTCCTTGCCTTAAATTCACCTACTTCAGCTACACGATGTCTTCTACTGTCACCTTCACAATTTTATTCTATCTCTGCGTGCTTGGTTGGCAGAGATAACACACACGCACACATAGAGGACAGGATTAAATAAACCTCACCTGTATTTCTGGGCATTCTGTTTCCCTCTAATGACTTATTAAGGGTCCAAGAGGAAAAAAAAAAAGTACTAAAAGTAATAATTGCTTTCAAAACAAATAGACATACTCCATTCAGAAACTTGAAGCGTGGGGAAAGGGAGAAGCCACAGCTTTAAAAAAATGCCTTAAATTCCACCATGCTTCAAGTGTAGGACTCGGTCAAACTCGGCTCTCGCCTACAAGCTTGAAAGCGCTTCAAAGAAAGACTCCTCCAGACTACATGGGCAAATTTTCAAAGCCCCTGGGAAACACACTCACCAAAGACTTCAACTATGAAGATGGGCCTAAGTGCAATCCCTCTGAGCTCCCAGGATACGAGGGGCTGTATTTTCGAGCTTCTCTCGGCTGCCAGAAGGACGCAAATCTCGGCATTCGCTCAAACAAGAAAAAAACCCCCTTGAACACGAGCGGGTGAGATTCTGACTCTAGGAAAAAGGGTAGTGAGCAAAACTTGCAAGAGTTTGCACCTCAAAGTTACAGGAATGTGCATGTTATTCAGAAAAATAAGCTCTGAAAAACCAACCAACCTGTGCGTTCGCTACATTTTGAAGAGCCGCACGGGCAAGATTTTATTTTAGTCTTCCATCCTTTTTATTTCAGTCTTCCATCAGAGATCAGTTGAAATTTCAGTCAATAGAGAGCAAGCCTGGTTTGCCTGCTGCAAATTCCATTTAGCCATTCAGATTTTGAAAAGCAGTATGTGTAAACAATGAAAAACATGTTAAATGGAACACATTGTTGGAAACAAAGAATAATTGGCTGGAAACACCAATGGCAAGAGACTGCTATTTAGCGGTATCTGGGATAGTTAACCCATACATCGTTAATATTTACAGGCTTTTGGTGCATCTGTGCTTCCAACTCATCTGGCTTTCTCCCATAATCAACAATTATTTCACGTGACGTACGTCCCACGATGCTAGAATTTTTGCCTGGTGGCATAATTCCCAGCCTGGCTGCTCGCTATTGCTTATTTGTCACCGCGGAACTACTACGTCACTTGCTGACGAGTTCCTTGGAGCAGGCAACTCTTCTTGCGTATGGCGCAAAAAGCAACATGCACCTCTGCTGAGAAATAAGCACTAATCTGATGTAGGGTTACTTTGTGATTTCTTGGTGTAAATGCAGTGTAGAATTGAAGCCTGCCTCTCCTTTCGCATACAGCAGGGGCCTGTGGGGATCCTGCGTACAGTTAGAGCCCCAGACAGTATCTACAGCATCCAAACACAACATCTTTAGGAAACCCTGAACCACCCAGCTCATGAAAGATTAAAAATCAACTGGCTGATGCTTCAAGTTTGATCCATAAGCACGCAGAAAACCTTCAATCAGACAGACTTACAAAATGTTTAGTTAAGAAAAAATGCCTAAGCTACTTCAGCAATCCAAAAAAAATGTAACATCCAAAGTTATGGAGGAAAGAAACCAAAGCAACCGAACAATTCTTGTCCCTCCTTTACCCTTCCCTCCCCAAATAACATTGATTCCACTTCAGTGGTTTCAAAGGATCCTGAAAACAAGTATTAACTTGAAGGCAATGTGTCTGAATTAGGCTGAAGCACATGAACACAGCCACTCTGCTTCTAAGCAAACATTTTTTATGATCACTACAGCGCAAGGGCGTTTTATACAGACTGCAAGAAGTACTGCAGCTTCCTTGAAACACCCAGATTTTTGCATGAATATTTTCAAAGATCTCAACCGGGAACAGGTTGCCCAGAGAGGGGGTGGAGGCCCCATCCCTGGAGACATTCAAGGCCAGGCTGGATGAGGCTCTGAGTGACCTGATCTAGTTGTGGATGTCCCTGCTGACTGCAGGGGGTTGGACTAGGTGGCCTTTGGAGGTCCCTCCGAACCCAACACATTCTGTGATTCTAAGATTTTGGGGTCCACAAGAACTCCAAGTATTAAGCAGTGTTCAGAAAGATGGTGTGACTTGTGAGAGGCAGGATTTAGGTAGGTGAGTTGTGATATTTGACGGAGCATTTAATCATCTTTATTTATCAGGAGAGAATTCAAGAGTACATCATAACCTTTGCAGGGCTGGTTAGAAGAAAACCTGGGATGATAAAACGCATTTCTAAGGCTAAAATAAAACGAGGGTAAGTATTTAATTGGTTACACGCTGTTTGAATTGTGATGGATTTACACGCGTTCTGCTGAGCCGCTACTTTCCTGCAGTCTGCAAGGGAGATGAATTGCACTAGGAAGAACCTGGAAATCTTCCAGAACGGCACAGGGCAAACACAAAGTTCACTGATTCGTTAGCGAGCTGCTGCTATTATGTTTCAAGTTGATTAGTAGCAAAAATTAACATTTCATTAAACCCTCTGACAGGAGACAGGACCCTTTCATTAAACACAAAGTATATAATTAGCAATAACAGGTATACCTGGGGGTCCTTTGTGCATAGTTCATTGTACTTGAGATGCAACAGGAAAACACTATTTGCGCCCATCCCTGGGATCTGGAAGACACCAGAGCATTAAAAATTACAACCTTTTTTTATAATTGGTACTAATCTTCATTTCTTTAGGCTTAAACATTCACAACAATGAAAAAATAACCTCGGTTGCAAATAGCTAACAGTTTAGGTCACAGCTACATATATTTTATGTCCTTAAACAACTCGTGTAGGTCACAAGGTTTTTTTTAATTGATGCAGTTATTACTGTGAGACTTAGCAGTATGCATTTGAAGTAACGGAAAGGCTCTGTATTTCCACGTGTTTCAATGAGCTCACAAAATAAATCCTATACTTAAGTTTATCAGTGAGGCTGCACATTGCTCAGGATTGCTGAGACTCTTCATTTATTTAAAGCAGGAGTCTAAAGAAGGGAAGATTTTCCTAAGGGAAAAATCAAAGTTATCTTCACACATAACCAGTGATGTCCTTGCCAATGCCTCGAAGACCCTAAATAATCCCAAAAAACCTCTTGGCAGAGGCCAAACCTTATCAGGGTGATGGACGCAACAATTTGGTCCATAACTAGACACCCAGAGGGTCCCTTTCTCTGAATGATGCCTCAGGAACGGGGATGTCAAGGAGACATGTTTTATATCTGCCCTGTTCAAAACAAGTGTGTATTAGCAGGTGTCTCCCTTTTATCCAATTCTTCCCCACCGGGGCTTATCAATTTTGTACGAGATTCAGTCACAGTCCATTTCTGTCACAGACTTATCAATGCGGTAATTCAAATTTTGCAGGTGCGATTACACCTACATGAATACTGATGAGCTAGAAGTCTGACAAGACTTTGGAAAATGTGGGCTGATTGCAAACTGCTGTAACGCCGTAGCGTATCTCGGCGACGTTAACATGCAACAGGCACAACATCAGAGAGGGGGGACAGGAAAAAAAAAACCAAACGGGTGCATCAAGTCTGAACTTTCATTTAGGACATGGACCTAATTTTTCTTCGATGGAAAATAACAAAACAATTGCAATTTCTATTCATTTGGGATGACAGAACGCTCAATGGTGCTGGCAATCCTCTCATCAGATTTTATTTAAAGCACTGTCGATTTTGGAGACGAGGTAAATAAAAACAGGACCTTGGTCCCAAGTTTTAATGAGTCCCAGAGAACATACGCTATTCAGTGTTTGCAATTCATCAATCATCGGCGTGATCCATGGTAAATAAGAAAGGATGCGAGGCTAGAATTCAAATTTCTTAGAGATCTCGGAGCACTGGAATCAGAAAGTTAAGAATTTTCCACGCCAAACATCCTACTGAAAGAAAACTATTATAATAATATACTCATGAATAGGATGCGAGTAGGATTTTTTTGGTTCCTCTTACAAAAGACAGTTTTCAGGGAAGGAGTCAATAGCAGAAATCTCCAAAAGAGAACCACTGAAACCTTTCAAGCCCATTGTGCCAAAACATTTGCCAGGTCCCCGATATAAACATCTGGCTGAGGCCAACAAGATGGACAGAACCAGTGATTCCGATACCTAACAACATACATTAGCCTCATTTTTGCATCAACACGATGTTGAAGACACCCCACTCGCTTGGAGGCATCTCAGATGGGTGCTCTGTAGAACTACTTACTACGGAAATTAATGTCTTAAACATTGGAACACGACGCAAAGCTACTTTTTAATTTTAAGTGGGCACTACTTCACGCCCACCGTCTATGTTGATATCACTTCCCTACCGCATAATCGGTCAAGGTAGCACTTAAAGATTTAGACTAGGATTTAACCTGGTGCAGCTGCAGAGATAAATTTCACGTTCTACACAACAATATGAACATTTTAAACAAAAAGCAAAGGATAACACACTGGAAAATATCAGTGTAAACCATACCCTCCTGTAAACAGGACAGGAACAATTTAGAGGAACTGGTTCGACTGGCCTGAATTGTCACTGCTGGGACTGAATCTGCTTAAAAGATTCCAAGAAACGCCCTTTCCTTCCTCTCATTTTCTCCTTCTCTTATTTTTCAATTAATTTCACTGCTTTATCCTCCAAAACACTCAAGTCAAAGAGGTCAGTTGTTCCAATGCATTTACCAGATCTGCACCATTTAACATCAGCTAAGGTTTTGGCCCATATTATATTTTAGCAGAAAGAATAAAATTAGAGCAATCCACTGTGGAAACTGAAGAAAAATATCCTGTAAAATGTATTTTAACACATACCTGATGTAGTGCTCTTTCGTCGCTTCCGAGGGTCCTCTTTGACATTAGCACAGCCACATACATTACCTAATCTAACATATATTAGCTAATCGCTTTTACCCTTGTCTTTAGGATGCAAGTCAAACTTTTTAACCTCAAAAGTGCATGGCAACTGCCCAAGCAATAATGCCACTCTCCAGATACTGCTCCCTAAATTCTTGCTATAATCAGTGTGGTAGGAAGAGAAAAGCTACCAAGATAGGAGGTACGGGGAAGATTTGCTCCCCGAGCTCCCACTATCATGTATAGTGGTCAACAGGAATACACGTGACTCCAAAGGGAAGAACTTTGATAAATCTGTGACCAAAACAGATCTCTAAAACCCCCAAAATTGTAACCCTGATGCAGAGGGGAGGAAAAGTCCTGGCACGAACCCAGGACATTCCCACTCCCTCGTTTCTGCGTCCTGCGTATTTCCAAGACCTTCCAGGAAAGACTGGCCTCCCATGTTATTACCAGCCCTAACTCCCCTTTAATAAGGGATAAAGTTAAAACACAAGACAACATCAAAAGATATATTGCCACATATTCTTAAATTTGCCTTCTAACATTTAAGCTTTTCAGGCTTCCCCCCCCCCTTAGGTCTAAACACTGCAGGCAAGAGCACAGTCTATGTAAAAAAAGGGATCCTTGTGTAAGGCTGCTTATCTTAGCAGAAGAGACTTTGAAAAAGACAATATAACAATAAAAGCTGGCAACACCTCATTAGTGCAGGGCTTTGACTTCAGCCGAAGGCTTCAAACGCTCCTGCAATAGAAAAAAGTGACGACACCGAAGTTGCTGGAATGCGCTGGCCCAGATTCTGGGCTGCATGAAACATCTCAAAATCAGCAGAAACGATTACAAGAAGAAGGCACATGAAGGACACGGACCTGTTGGAGTGGGGCCAGAGGAGGCCATGAAGACGATTAGAGGGCTGGAGCCCCTCTGCTGGGAGGACAGGCTGAGAGAGTTGCGAGGAGTTCAGCCTGGAGAAGAGAAGGCTCCGGGGAGACCTTGGAGCAGCCTTCCAGTATCTGAAAGGGGCCTACAAGAAAGCTGGATCAGGGTGTGGAGTGACAGGATGAGGAAGAATGGTTCTAAATTGAAAGAGGGGAGATTTAGAGTAGATACTATGAAGAAATTCTTTACCATGTGGGTGGTGAGCCCCTGGCCCAGGTTGCCCAGAGAAGCTGTGGCTGCCCCATCCCTGGAGGGGTTCAAGGCCAGGTTGGACGGGGCTTGGAGCAACCTGGGCTGGTGGGAGGTGTCCCTGCCCAGGGCAGGGGGTGGCACTGGGTGGGCTTTAAGGTCCCTTCCAACCCAAACCATTCTATGATTCTATGATTCTAGCATCCCCAACACTACAGAAGTAAAAGGTGAGCTCAAAAAACTGCTGCACCTGCTCTTCTGTATGCAACGACTCTGAGCTTTCCATCCTGTGTTCCTTAGTACCCAGCACCAGAAGTTTCTGTCTCAAAATGCGTGGCTGTGTCTTCCTCACATTTATGTGACTTCTGAACAACAACGCTTATCATCAGTGTCAGATTTGTTTGTTCAGCTGCAAGTCACACTCTCCTTGGTATTTTATTTTTCTGGTAGGTTTTGATTTCTTTCTTTCTGTCTAAAAAATTCCCTGGCAAAGGAAACATAATCCCAAAAAGTAGCAAAACAAAAAAAAAAAAAAAGAAAAGAAAAATAAGAACCTCCTTTTCTACATCCGTTTTGTTCATATTGTAGAAGTGATCAAGCGTTCTTCTCCAAAGAAGTCTCCTGTGGATACAGACCCATGAAATCATTAGCACTATGGCCATTATGTCAGTTTTGGAACAAAGCTCCACATTCCATCTGCCTTCTACGACCTGTCTGCAGCTAGAATTTGTGGCAAGTTCACTTCAATTAGTTCACCAGACTATTTTACAAATTGTGCATTAAACCATTTGAAAGTGGGTTTATGGCGGAACAGAATGACTGGAGGCACTAAAGCTCCCATAGATTCTCTGCGCTGCCTCCAGCTCTCAGCCGTGCTTTGGCGAGGTCCTGGGCTCCCACCAAGAAGGAGATATCCCAGGCCTCTCCTGAAGACAGTTTGTTAACGTAGCGCGTAACAGAAAGCACCATTTTTCTTTCTTTTGCCACAGGTTCATGCTGATCCCGCGTAGCATTGCCAACATAACTGCCGTCTTGCTGTTTAGACATGCTACCTTATAGCAGAACAGTGCACCAGTATTTCTCACAAATGTCGGTTACGAGTCTAATGTCGTACCCCAGACACAGGAACCCTACCAGCGGCCTCAACAGAACCCCAAAACCTTCAACCATCCAGATCCAGAAGTGATGCTGCCCCACCTCCTGCAGGCAATACCTGACCTTCCCGCACAACAGACCTCGTACCTGACAGTTGACCTCAAAATTATATCTTCATCACTAAACTTTACTTATTCAGGTATTTAACTGCCAGGGTTGGTAAGATGGTAGCCACATGTTTCTCTGCACCATCTTAAAGGAGTGCTGAGGGTATTAACCTGATGAAAACGCTTCCTGGATTCCTAGGAAGTGGGTTTTAGCATCCTTCACTGCTTTGTCCCTTGTCCTAAAAGCAGTAGCCCACAAAACGAAGTTGGCCCCCCAAAAATCTAGGAGGAACCTCCCCTTGACTGCACCATTTTCCTCCACATTATTGACTTGTTTAAGGATTCACCGCATGACTTCAGCTGTCCTTCCAGAAACCCCTTCAGCAGCAAGGGAACGGCTGGGCTCGCCAACGTTTTTTCTGCGCTGACTGACAACTTTCCAAGCTCACAAAAAGACAGATGATGGGATTGGCTCACAAAAATCCCAGGACTTCTCTGGTTTCCTCCTAACGCCCATTGATATGCAGCCCCAGCAACCTCCAAACACGCACCGCAAAGCAGCGGATCCGTGGGAGGGGAGTGCTTATTTCAAAACATGGCTGGAGCGATAATACACATAAAAAAAACCCAGATGACGACGGCATAATAACAGCAAATGGATGTTACCGTTTGCGCGACAGGCCTCTCGCTGCGGATACACAAAGCTCGCAGCAAGCTCGTGCGCCAGCCAGGTCTTGGAAACACTTGAGTAGGTTTATAGCTATAGGAGACACTGTCGCTAACCTGACATATAAAGAAACTCCCCCTTGATTTCGTTAAGACAGAAGGCTGCCGGGAGTCTAATTATGCCCTCTTTTGTCTAACAAGAATAAAGAAACTTGAAGTGTCGTGTCCTTCAAAACTGAGAGCGGTCGGTCTCTCTCAGTCTGCCTTTTCTATAAAACAGACACACTTTTGCTTTTGCTCTGCATCGTGTCACATTAACAAGGTATCACCAGACATTTCTTTAACGGTTTTTCTCAAGGATACTGCCTAGGCATCTCTCAAGACAGTCCAGCGTAACCATTAACTCCCAGAAATGGCCTATGTTTGCTTCTACCTTGCCCTCCCACCGCTTTGAACCGCGCTTGAAGGCAACAAAGGCGGCTGCAATCAGCGCCGCTGGTTCTGCGGGGTTTGCTGCCTTTATTCTCCAGCTGCTGGATTGGTGTGAATGCAGAACAAGCTTGAGGCAGGGACTTAATTTTTAGTTTCCCCTTTTCAGGGCTGACCAGGTGGAGAGAGGGATGATCTGAGAGGGGGAAAAGAGGATAAGAATTGAAAAGATAAAATAAAATATAAAAATAATAAAACAAAATATAAAAATAATAAAACACGGAATCACAGAATCTTCATGGTTGGAAAGGACCTTTAAGATCATCAAGTTCAACCAAACAACCTACAATCTCTGCCACCAGAGCATGCCCTGAAGTGCCACATCCAGACGGTTCTTAAACACCTCTAGGGATGGGGACTCAACCCCCTCCCTGGGCAGGCTGTTCCAGGGCCTGACCCCTCTGTCAGTAAAGTCATTCCTCCTGACATCTAACCTAAACCTCCCCTGCCGCAGCTTCAGACCATTCCCTCTGCTCCTGTCATTACTCACCTGGGAGAAGAGGCCAACCCCCACCTCTCTGCACCCTCCTTTCACGGAGTTAATAACTTAAAACAATAAAATAAAAAATAAAAAAAATGACGTAAAATAAATAAAAATAAAATAAGACAAAATAATGTGAATTAAGCACTACGACTCAAGCACAAGGAGCACGGCAGAAATATACAGCATTGCCATATTGTCCAAACTGGGGGGGATATATCTTTATTGGGCTGGAGCACAGAAAAAACTCCACTGACCGGGAAGTTTTCAGGGCTGTTTTCCATTCAGACAAGACAGGACCAAGCCCTGTCTTTTGTTTTGGGCAGTTAAAACACCAGGGAACACAATCCCAAATGGAATATCATCAGGCGGATGTGAACAACGGAATTCATTTTAGGCTAGCAGTAAGAAAACCCATGGCCCTAGGAAAACCCTGTCAGTGTCACTCAAAGAGACTATTTTCTGGGGAGAAGAGGAGGAAGAAGCTGTTTTAAGGTAAAATCCTGGCTAAAGAAAGGCCTGGAGAAGCGAACAAAGAAACCAACCCCTGCTGTGCGATTCCTCCCGCGCCGAGGGAAACAGGAGTTCAGGTAATACTGTAACAACTAAGGGTCTCTGACCTCAGAACCGGTTTGTTCTCTGAATTCAAATAACCCACTAGACCTCAAATCCCGGTTTTTAACTTGTGTCAAGCAGGGTAAGGGTAAATTTTAATTTATCTTGTCAAATAACTTACACTTCAATGACCTTTTCTGAACGTGCATCATTTGGCTTTCATTTCATACGGTCACAAAAACATATCCTTAAGGAAAATTTTCCATGGGAAATAGGTTTTTGTCTACGGGGAGACTCGACAGGTTTTCACACCTGCCCACGAGCCTGCCCAGAGTTCTAATTTTTGGTGCTAACATCTTTTACGGAATAAATTGCTGAAATACCTCATTACACAGGATGGTTCCATCAAACAATTTTCTTGCCATTAAGTGCTCCGTAGATGCACTTAATGGGCAGCACTCAGACGCTAGCAGAGAAAGAAAACCAAACCCTTCTGAAAACGAACCCCAAACTAGTTCTTCGTTAACTTAAAACACCTCTGTAATAGGCAATTATTGAAAGAGCATTATCTAATGCCGGGTGTATTTCCAGCCGAAGAAATGGTAACTAATCGAGAATGGTGGTGTTGCTAATACTGGTCTCTGGAAGCTTCGCTGATTAAATCCGTCTTCCCATGGTCTCTTCCCCTCGGTACGGCTCAGACGACAGACGAGAGCCGCGGCAGAGAAAAGGAGCTGCTGAGCTCCCTGAGGTTTTCTACAGGGATTGCAAATACGACGAGAACAAATGCTGCTGCTTGTTCAGCATCCATTTTAGAATCCAAATAGAAATACGACTGCAAATACAGGGTTGTTTTTTTCCCCGTGACATTGCTGCTACAGCAAGGCCCAGCTAAAAACGAGCAAGATCCTCACTCAGCTGTCGCCAACTTCTCATTAGCCTGCTCAGAAAATGCCTTAAATGAAAAAGGGAACAAAATAAACAAAAAGCCTGTAAGAATAGCAAAGATTCCTGCGGGGGGGCGTCGTATTACCCAAATCTACTTGGTTGTCCCTCGGTAATCAAATACATAAAGATCTAAAAGATTCAATTATATTCACATGTTTAGGCTCCCTTTCTTCTGCCTGAGGGAAACATTAAGCCCAGGAGTCACTATAAAATCTCGGTAAGGTTGGAGGAACGGAGGAGAAACGCTCTCCCAGCCCTCGGAAGCTGAGTGGATTATTCTGTACTCTCATCTTCATAATACCCAGGCTCTGAGATTTTATTAAATCACCAAATGAGCTCTTGTTGCTTATATTAAACCGTCGTGTCGAAATTCCAATCGCAGGCCAGTACCCCATAATGAAAGGTCCTACACAAACACAAAACCAAAGAAAAACCTCCCAAAGGAACAAAACCGAAGGTGATCTCAGGGTACTTTTTTAATCCTAGCCTTTAACAAAGGCCAGAGTCCTTTAACAAGGACCCTCTGCCATCAGGGCTAATACAGCGGTGCTGTTTTCTGCCAGAAGGAGGTGACTTCAAAACCCTTCACACAATTGCATCTTACCCTGTTATGTGCCGATAAGTAAAATAGATTCTCCTCCCTGATGAGTTTTTCAGAGCTGTTGTGCGACGTGCGTAAGCCCCCGACAGGTCTGGCGGCAGCCCCTCGGCTTTTCACGGGGACAAGAACAGAGTTTGCGACTTGTCGAGCTCAGCATTGCTCCGTCAACGCGCCCGGAGCAAACACCGGGAGCGGGACCGCGCTGGGCTGACCTACTTACGGCAGTCTCAGGGCAAACCCGCTGCGCTGCCCTTCACCCTCTTCATCCCTCCTTCCTCCCTGTGCCACCAGGTACCTCCTCTCCCCCCTGTTCCCAGGAGAGACGGGAGTCGGGGCGGCTCAGCCATCATTTCAGAGGTGTCACCTCTCCAGCCTCCCTCCTCGCCTCCAAGTACAATGAGTTCAGCACAAAAGTGCCTTGGTATTCTAAACCACCGCGCTCGCTTAAATTACCTTAATCTCAAACCATGCCTGCTTTAAAATATCTTTTCTTTCTTAGTAATACTAATAAGGAGCCAAACTGCATGGACACAGCGGAGACAGCACTTTAGATTTAATACAGCACGTTTAAATTAAATGGGCCTAACACACTGCTTTCTTTTCCTTTTCAAGTACCGTCTTTCATCTGTAGATCCTATAGTTGTTCCAGCCTTGATAGAGTTAGAAAAATTGACAGCTCAAATATATAAATATTTTAAACATGCAAGGCAGGTCTAGATCCCGAGGGAAATATCTCAGCTTTTCCAATATTCACGTTTGATTATTTATGCAGTTAAATAAGAAAGGAAATTGCTAACAAATCTACGCATAGGTTTGGCACGCTGTTCCAGTCTGCCTTTTCCTACTCTACTCTTATAATTGCCATCTGATTAGGAGCGAGGAAGAACGTTCTCGTTTCACACACCGGGGTGGGACCTGAAACCAGTTGTCCCAACTCACAGCTCTGACAGAGACATCAAGACAACACCACGGCCAAGTCACTTGCTATGGATCCCTACTGCCCCTCCGGAAAAACGGAGAACGACAATGCTTCCTTTTGCCTCTGCTGGATCATTTTGGGGGCAACATAGGATCATAGAATGGCTGAGGTTGGAAGGGACCTTTAAGATCATCAAGTCCAACCCTGACAAAAGCCACTTCTAAACCCTGTCCCTAAGTACCCCATCTACCCTTTTTTTAAACACCTCCAGGGATGGTGAATCCACCACCTCCCTGGGCAGCCTGTTCCAATGGTTAATAACCCTTTCAGTGAAAAAATGTTTCCTAATATCCAATCTAAACCTCCCCTGACATAACTTGAACCCATTTCCTCTCGTCCTATCACCAAGGAGGTCAGCCCCCACCTCTCTACCCCCTCCTGTCAGGGACCTGTAGAGGGTGAGAAGGTCTCCCCTCAGCCTCCTCTTCTCCAGGCTTTAATACCATGGCTGCTCCACCCAGCAAAACCCTTCTGACACGCATTTCATAGAATTGTAGAGGTTGGAAGGGACCTTTCAGACCATCAAGGCCAAGCATTAATCCATCACCGCCAAGTTACCACTACCCCACGTCCCTCAGCACCGCGTCTGCCCGGCTTTTAAACCCCTCCAGGGATGGCGACTCCACCACTGCCCTGGGCAGCCTGTCCCCATGCTTGACAACCCTTTGCTCTGCCTCAGACATTACAGCACACAAATCCCCACACTAAAAAGGCTTTAACAGTAAATATGCCCCCCTGTAAATATCTGGTTCCTTTACGTACTACTGCACAGCCTGCCTTCCAACATCACCTTCAGAAGAGGAGGTTAAAAAAAAAACAAAAAAAAGGACCCTTCTGAGAGAAGCTTAATAATCTGAAATTAACCCAATATCGCTGCCCAATTTACAGAGAATTCCACTCGAAAGTGGCATCAGGCCTCACACTTGGATGATTCCCATCAGTTATAATCCCAAATCCACGCCCACATCTGCTACTGTTTTCTGCCATCCACATCCTTCCTGCTTCCCGATGGCGTTTTTTGCCTTCCTCCTCCTGCCGCGTTGGGGCGGGAGGAGGGCAGGAGCCATTTAACGAGTTTCTGGAACTGGAGCCCTGTCCTATACACAAAACTGGCTGAGGGCTGAAGGAAACCGAGACTTACCATTATTAACCCTAGGAAATGCTGTATGGATCAGCCTAAATGCCTCTCTGTTTAAATAACAAAAATGTTGGCTGGGTGTTTGGGATCTCCCTATTTTCATTAAATTTGTGTCAACTCCTCTCTCAAACAACACTTTATCACTCGATTTGCCTAGCAGCGCTGCGTAAGATACTTTGCGTGAAGAAATTTTGCGTGAAGAAATTTTGCCTCAATCACTTAAAAATTAGTCCTTTCTTCCCCTTGAATACTTATCTGCTCATGTTTATGAATAAGCCACAGCGATGAAGAATTTATTGGCATCAGTGAGCGCCTTCTGCTTATGTTGTTATTCTTTTCAGATCTTAGTATTCTATTTGAAACATCTGCTCTGTAGTTTTGCAACTTGCAAGGAAATAAATTGGAGGGAATGTAAGCAGACAAATATACGCCCGTAGTAATCCCGGCCACTTCAGAAGCGATACAATGGTGCTTTGGTGCCTACATCAAGATTGTTTTGAGAGACATCATCTTGAAAAATACTCCTGGAGCAGCTTATGCTGTTCCTGTCCCCTGTTGCTTATTGCCATTGCACACCATGACAGCAGCAGTGTCCTCAAAGTGCTACTTAAACAGTTTAGTGAGAAGCTGGTTAACTTTGTTTGGTTTAAAAAAAAAGAAATCTATTTAAGATGCCTAACTGTGTACTGAGGCAGAGAATCACAGAATGGTTTGGGTGGGAAGGGACTTTAAAGGCCACCCAGTGCCACCCCCTGCCCTGGGCAGGGACACCCCCCACCAGCCCAGGTTGCTCCAAGCCCCGTCCAACCTGGCCTTGAACCCCTCCAGGGATGGGGCAGCCACAGCTTCTCTGGGCAACCTGGGCCAGGGGCTCACCCCCCTCACAGCCAACAATTTCTTCCCCACATCTCATCCCAATCTCCCCTCTCTCAGTGTAAAACCCTTCCCCCTCGTCCCAGGGCTCCCCTCCCTGCTCCAGAGTCCCTCCCCAGCTTTCCTGGAGCCCCTTGAGGGACTGGAAGGGGCTCCAAGGTCTCCCCGGAGCCTTCTCTTCTCCAGGCTGAACCCCCCCAAGCTCTCTCAGCCTGTCCTCCCAGCAGAGGGTGGAGCGCCTTCGGATCATCTTCGTGGCCCTCCGCTGGACCCATTCCAACAGGTTCAAGTCCTTCTTATGCTGAGGACGTGTCCTCACACAACTGCTTTTATCCAGCATTGGAATGGGCTGCCCAGGGCAGTGGTAGAATCGCCATCCCTGGAGGTATTTAAAAGATGCGTAGATGTGGTGCTGAGGGACATGGGTTAGTGGTGGACTTAGCAGTGTTGGGTTGATGGTTGGACTTGATGATCTTAAAGGTCCCTTCCAACCTCAGCAAGTCTAAGATTCTGTGATCTCAAACTGCCATAACCCCTGTAACCACAAACAGCCTTTGACGCTTCAGGACAGACACAAACGCAGGTGACCCAGCACTGAACTTCCACTTATTTTGGTGGGGCCAACGTATGATGTTTCGCAGGTCTGAGGACCAAACCCAAGAACTGGTGCTATCACATATTCATACATACTGACCACTGCCAAAGGCTAATCAGATCCTGCTGTAAGCAGCATCCTTGGTCTGAGAAATTCCTAGTCAGAGATCAAGAAGAGACCTACGACGGGCAACCGATAGGCAAGTTCTGTGCCAGTAGAGTTCACACAGTAAAACGGGAATTGCAGAAGTTACTTTTCAGAAAAGATAGGCAGGATAAGGACTTGATAGTGGAGACCAGAAAAATCAAAGTGTTTTATCACTACATCACCACACTGATGCTTTGAATTCATTTTACAAAGTTTAACTTACTTGCATTTCATTTTTAATATTAAATACATGCACGAATGGCAAAACTAACCCTACTCCAGTTTCTTAGCTAACACACTTTTTATCTCTTCGGAACTTCTGCACACCCTCTTCAGTTATTGTATTTAGCATGTCAGCTTCCAAATTGCTAAATTGCTTGGAACAATGTATGAAAAAAGATACACACCCCCACAAAAATACTCAAAATGGAAGAATCACCTCCAGTGTCTACATGCCAACTCCGTTTGCTTCAGTAGAGACCTATAATTCACAGCAAACAACAACCTAGCCTGTATTTAGTAAGATAGTCCTCCAGTAATCAAATTCATGACGGTCTACCACAGGCATGAAGACAATTTTCAACTACTGACTTCAATCACGCAGAATTTAAACCTAATTAAAAGTAACTGAGACTGTCAACCTCAAGTTCGGCTTTTTATTTATCGTGTATTCTGACAGAAACACAGAAATGAAGCCAAACAAAGAACAGAATCAGCTCCGTAGTTCTAGGAGTTACGATCCTTTCCATTTGCCAGTTTTACTCGTATGTATTAGGAATGTTCCATAACATTTAATAATGCGTACTTTTGGGCTACACTTACCAGGATGGATGTCAAAAGGGAACAGGTTGAATGCATCACGATGCAAGCCTGACGCCTGAATAGGAATGTTGAAGGATTCATCCCTTTAAAATTTCAGGAAAATAGCAGCAAATTAGAACTGACAGGATGTTACTTTGATCTGACAATCACGACTGTAACTCACGTGGAATATTGAATATCAGTTCCCTTCTAGTTTCAAGAAGAGTGGATACACACTCTGCAGTTTGTGCATCTCATCGTGTAACAACTGACAACACCAATAAGCTTTCTCAAAGTAGAGCTGCTTGGAAGAACTATGTATTATTTTGCTTTATTTTGACACCCACATACTCAATAGAATATATCTGAAGATATATTAAGAGTCACGTGCGCAGGCAAAGATGGTAATCTGTCACTCACCGCGAGAACTATATCTTCTATATAAATACTTCTCTTGCTGATGCAACAAAAGGAAGTGGGTTGAAGCAAGAAGAATTTTCCATTTGCAGCTTCTATATTCTGTGTGTTTTATACCAGGTTGTTTTCAGTTAACAGATAAGTGATAACTCTATGCAGCGTTACATTATGAAAGACTGAAATGCCATTTTCTTTTTATTAAATATCCTGAAATCAGCCCTCCTGCTCAGTTAAGTGGGGGAAAAATATTGCCAGTGGAGCTACCACAGTTTCAGGGACTAAAGCAAGCAAGAGAGCTTTAGGATATTAAATTTTTCAGAAGTAGGAGCTAGATGAAATTTTGGAAATGACATTTTTGTGTTCTCGATCCATCAAAGTACCCATAAAGGCATTGAATGTTGTGATTTACACTCCCTTAAAAACCAACCAACCAACAACATACATGTGTGCACACAGTGCGTGATTACACACCCCAGCTTTGGTATTTACTTTCGCATTAGCACGTCTCCCATCCCCAGTACACGATCCAATTCTCTTCAGGTTTGTATGCCCTTGCCATTAGCTGGATACTATCATTGTCCCCTTCTCTGAAGGGGGGAATTGTTGAACCCAAACAACCAAAAATCCATCAACAAACCTTCCAACAGCCAACAGGGTGCCTTCAGCTCACGGAAAGAATTCATCACACACATCAAGACTAGCAGCAATGACCAGGACATCTCAAGGGACCAGTTTGTTCAATCCAGTTGTCTCTAAAACCACGAGTGTATTTTGAATTTAGTAAAATGTGCAGGCCAGTAGAATAACAGCAAACCCACCACAGTCATAACACGTCAACTAAGTCAGTAAATGCCTATGTTATCGAACAAGATTTTATTCTGCCAAACCAGTAGTTTATCACAGCTATAAACCAGTTTAATTTACTTTGTCCTCTACCTCACGCTGTCATCCTTACCAGGACATTACTCTACATTGCTACAGTGAAGGTCCATTATAATTTTATGTTTACAACATAGTGTTCAAAAATCTTCTGTAAGAGAAATCCCACACCCAGCTGCAGATCTGTACAGAATTAAGTGACCACACCAGGTCCTCACTACCTGAGAGAGGTGGCCAAAGATGAAAGATACGGTTTGGGCCCTCAAACCAGGACAGAAGATCAAATCTATCCTGAATTAACTAGCAAAATAATTTTCCCAAAGGCAAAGGTCCCTCTAGTCTAAGCTACTGCAAGTGCACAGTTAAGCTATCTGTGGTCACAACTCTACACAGAAGTCCAGTGTCTCCTCTGCATTCTCAAATCATGATGATTAAATCCACCTCAACGTAAGAAAATACTTTTTTGCTGTGAGGTTGGTTGAACACTGGAATAGGTTGTCCAGCGTGGCTGCGAAATCTCCATCCAGGGACATATTGACTGGACACATTCCCAGGCAAACTGGTGTAGCTGACCCTGCTTGAGCAAGGGGGCAGAGCTGACCTCTCGAGAGGTCCTTTCCAATCTCAACGTTTCTGCAATTCTGTAATTCAGTTATGGTGGAAACTGGACAAGATCAAACAAGCAGCTAAAACCTTCATTTTTTTTTTTCCACCAAATATTACTATTTTATCTTAGTAAGCACTGGACACAAAAATTATGTTTCCATACACAAGCTAAATGCTCCTCTTTAAATGTGCTAAGTCGAAGCAAACTTTGGGAGTTAAATAGGCACCAATGAGATCATTACCGGACTTTCTTGACTCAAGACGCACGGGGCTCTCACCGTATCGCTGAGCACTTGCATCCCGCTTTAAATCTACACATGTACAGACACTCATTCATTAAACTTCAACTAAGTATTTTTTTTTTCTTCTCTTTAAAGAGACATATCCATGCAGGCATAATTTCACATAGGGAAAAAAAAAACAACAACAAAAATTTCACAAATAACTGTAAAGCCATACACTTACTGCCATGAGTTGTCCTTCTTGCAAGCTCAGCTGGCCCAGAATCATTCAGGGCACAGACAGGACATTGCAGAGCGACTGCCGGATGTCCAATGGAGGAGGCAATGCTATAGCCACCACGGCTTCTTGCCAGTTGTAACCTCATGGTATCTCTGCAAGAGTTCTGAAGCTTCCACTCCAGCTGAGGCAAAGATGCTCCTGCCACCTTCAACACCCTCAGAGCAAAATAAGGAGATTTTCAGAGGCATCTGGACTGCCCCATTGTCAGAAGACCGAATCTAGCCCTGTTTAAAGAAAATAATGCTTGTGGGCTCCAGTTTGCCCCTTTGTTTGGTGCAATAGTGGCCACTTCCCCTCATAAATAAGGAAAAGACATCTTCCAGCCAACAAACCAGTTCATCTGCTGGGAAGGGGAACCTGCAAGCTGGCCTCTACACATCTTTCAGGCTGCTTCTTCTTAGTAAAAGTTGGTTGTCAAGGTACTGACTAGGAACAGAGCAGGTACCACAACAGTCAACACTGAAACACATCTCCGTGGCTACCAAGGGCTTATATATTCCATCGCTTAACAGAACTGGTCAGGAGCATGAAGACATGACGGTGTGAGATCAGTCAGGAAGACAGATCCTTTTCATAGACTCGGTCAAAAGAGAGTGACAACAGTGAACTGGGCAGAAGTTCTTACTGGGCTCCTCTCGTTTCTTATCGAGATAAAGGTAATTACGCTGGAGTAAGAAAAGCCAGTATCGTAGCGTGAAGCAACCTCTACCAGTTCCCCCACGTTAGCAGCACTGTGTCTTCCTGGTAATGGAGAAGCCACAAACATTAAAATTGCTTTAATGATCTTGCTGCACAGCTCCTGAAAAAAAGAGACCAAAGAAGAAATGCAGAACGTTACTGCAACTGGCAGTCCATTAAAACATTCCCACTTATTTACAAGGGGATGATAATGTCAATCAGGAAAGGCAGTAAAGAGCCTTCACTAGTCAAAATCTATCTGTCACCTTTGAGTATAACTTTGTCACATTCAGCTGTCCCGTGGAAAGCCTTTTGTGGGAAAATGCCCTAATACATTTGCTGTAAGACAGATGCAAGATTTGCACCTTCCAGCATCATTTCTCCTCTTCACAACACTTCTCAAAGAAATGCCATCATCTTCCATTTGCAACACACGACAACAAGCTATCCACACAGTGTCATTTACACCATTATCTCCCATTTCTTGATGGATTACATTCTTACTGTACACACCAAAGCACATCAAGCAGCTTAGTCAGCTAACAGCAAGTGTGGTAGGTTCTCACAGTCCATGTTAACCCCATGCTTTGAGTTTCAAACCTGAAGAGAACTCTATCTCCCTCTAGTGCCTGCTCGACTTATCGGATAATGACAAGCTACTGCTGCCAACCAGTGGATCCCCCTTACACCTATGGGTTTGGAAGGGACAGGGTTAAGAACTTGAGCAGCAAAACACTCAAGGAGATCCTCGCCCAAGGAACCGATGCTTTGGAGCCCTCAACACAAGGACATGGACCTGCTGGAATGGGTCCAGCGGAGGGCCACGAAGATGATCCGAGGGCTGGAGCCCCTCTGCTGGGAGGACAGGCTGAGAGAGCTGGGGGGAATCAGCCTGGAGAAGACAAGGCTCCAGGGAGACCTTATAACAGTCCTTCAGAACCTAAAGGGGGCCTACAGGAGAGATGGGGAGGGACTCTTTACGAGGAGGTGTAGTGATAGGACAAGGGAGAATGGTTTTACACTAAAAGAGGGGAGACTGAGATGAGATGTGAGGAAGAAATTGTTGGCTGTGAGGGGGGTGAGCCCCTGGCCCAGGCTGCCCAGAGAAGCTGTGGCTGCCCCATCCCTGGAGGGGTTCAAGGCCAGGTTGGACGGGGCTTGGAGCCACCTGGGCTGGTGGGAGGTGTCCCTGCCCAGGGCAGGGGGTGGCACTGGGTGGGCTTTAAGGTCCCTTCCAACCCAAACCATTCTGTGATTCTATGACTCTGTAAGGCTACAGTTGTTATGACAGATTACACTCCCCAAAAGTCAATTTTGGAGACAAAGAACTGAAAGCTGGGAAATATTAGCTTTGCTGTTCCCCAGTACATCCTGAAGTCAGCTGCATTGCTCTAATGCAGATCGGTTCCATCTTTCACAATCACATCCCTTCTTTCATCTCTTCCCTACTCTCCCCAGACGTAGGGTCCATGATGTACAAAGCAGGTTCTCCTCACTTAACCAACAGCTCTTTGATACTTTGTCATGTCCTTTATTGTTCAGTGAGAGGTCCTACACCTTATTTACAGCATATTACTCTAAACCTTCCCTGAAGATACAATTAAGCTCCTCACTGGGTTTTTTATTGCTCTCAGCACTCTATTTTTGAGTTTTTCAGAAACAATTTATTTTTCACAGCATCTCTAAGAGATAAAAGACATAATGTCCCAATGACAAACAGCAAACTGAGGGAAAGAGGTCCTTTACGGTCAAGGGAGACCACTAACTTCAGGTGTTTAATTTCCAGTGCCCTAGAATGTGATATAGACAGTAATACACGTTGGGATCAGGGTTTTCCATCACTTTCAAGCACAGCTCTGGCTGCTCAGCACTTTTGTGCTTGAATATGCAAACTAGTAACATTTTTACTGTAGTAGTTGTGAGCGTATGAATGAAACTATATACACCAGGAGAGAAATCTTCTATTAGTTATCCCCCAAGCAGCACGTTTGCTTCCAGGCACATCAGCTCCCCAAAGCAATTTATTTCAATCAGTAAGGGCATTGCTGTAAGATGAAATTTATCCCCTATAAAGAGATACAAGACTAGCTCCTATAAGCAATTTAGATCCCATTTTGGGGCTTTAAATGGTACCTAGACCATGTGATGACAGTTAAGACAGTGAATTTCAGCTTGTGCGCTCTATTATGCTATTTTCTGTTCCACATTACCATGTTTCCTGTTGTCTCTCAATATCAAATGAGAACACTCTTGAACAGTTGCTAATTTTAGTGCACATTTAACCAATAACCCACTGAATTGTTTGCCCTCCCAGTGGATATAATCAGGTAAGACCAAATTGCATCTCCAAATGCAGGTATAAAGATTATACTGCATCTAAAAGCGAAGAAAAGCACTAAAACTGACCATCAGGTAGCGACCAGAAATCTAAAGAGGCTGGAGAAAGCAAGCAGCCATTATCCAGTCGCTTTAATAACCCCACACAATTAGCAAGTCTGCTTAAGAAAATAACTATTGCCCTTCCCAGGGCAGCTGGCATAGAACAATCCTTCGCCTTTCTGTTTCACTCAATATATTATCGCCACCTGAGGATTCTGCGTTCAAGAACCAAGGCACACATGCCACCGAGGCAAGACAAAGGCCGTTTCCAGTGCCCCGTCATCCCTGCAGCCACAGCAGCATCCCCCAGAAGCCGGGTCCCATCGTACAAGATCACGCGTATGCACAAAGCAGGTATAAGCTTCTGCGCAGAACAGCATACGCTTACCTGAACCGAGACCGGCAGAGAGATGGCCCTATTTTGCGGAAAAGTGACTGAAAGACTGAATAACTTGCCCAGAATTACAAGGGAGTGTGTGGCAGAGGTCAAGTTTCAGACCCTTCAACTACACTATTCCTCTTCACCTTTCAGCCCGGTCGTATGGGAACCCGCCGGAGCACTTCACACACGACTTTATAGCAGTGGGACTATCAACACTGCGGAGTAGAAAACACTGGAGAAAAGGTCTCATTGGGAAATACCGACCGATAGATAGAGCTCAACCAGCACGGATTTCTATTGCACCGGGCACATCTTTGCAGACTGACAGCAGGGAAGAGTTATCTGTAGGAAACTCACTTTTTGTACAGTTTAAGATTACTGTTCTACTGTTCACACACATCCTAATTCCAAAGAACTAGCATAGGAGAGAATAACAGCCCTAAGTTTCCACTGCTAAANCCCTGTGAAATCATCTCCCTTCACAGGATTTTCTACAATTTTCTGTATCTGGTCATAAATATGGGGTTTATTCAGATGTGTATAAGAGACTCACTTTTGCAATCTAGTGCTCCATTGAGCTATAACCAGGAAGCACTTCTCTCTCCATTTCTCATGCTCTCTCCACCCTAACCGGGAATCCAGTTATTTAGAGCCTTTTTCCCTTCCGATTTATTGTGCAAAGTCCTCCTACGTGAAGTGCAGGAAGAGGTATGAGAACGCTGCTAGAGCCCCAGAGACAATGTCACCTCCTTGAAGGCGGTGAGGGTATTGATTTCCGAGGACGCTGGGTGAGTAGGGTGCTGTTTCTTACTGTACCATACTGGTGGGCCTATAAAGTGAGATCTTACCCATGTGGGAACCAAGTGAAGAGACCACAGCCAGGGTTGGGCACCACGCTGGCCACTGGAGCAGTCAGCCCAGCCTTACGACCGGGGCGTTGGAACTGCAGACCAACCGCCCAACTTTCACGCTCAGCTGCGTTGCAAAAATGGGAGGAAGAACTAGGAGGATTAAGTTATCCTTTAATTTAAACAGACAGTTCCTCAGCAACAGGGCTGGCGGCATCTTTTTCCTCCACTAGAAGCAGGCACAGAACTTTTCCTCTTGCTGCTTTCTGGTAAGGGGACCACTGGAAAGCCTTTCACAGATCCACAGACCGATCCTTATCCAAATTGTTCACACGGTGGCATTCCCCCATCCCGTCTTTCAGTACAAAACGGCATGAAGAAAGCAGCAAGCCAGGAATCGTAACCGGGATCAGCAGCACTCACAAATAAAAGAAAAAGTCATGATGGACCCATGCTTCAGGCTTGTTCTTTCTCTGAACCACCTAACCAGAAGGAAGAGGCTGGTCTGTGGCTCAGATGAGGAGGTTAACCTCTGCTCCCCAAGCTTCCTCAGATCTAAGAGCACAGCACAGCTGGAACCCACAGCTCAGAAATATTTAGCTCTGCACATGTTTGGAAAACGGCATGAATGTCTCCGTTCATGGTATTGCGGGAATGGCTTAAAAACGGCCTGGAGAACAGCAGTCACTTCACGGTGGCGTTTGGGGAAAGCTGGACCAAACCACTGCTCCACACCTGTTGCGAGGACAGCTGCATTTCTCACGCTGTATTGCATCTACTTCAAATTCAAGACCTTTTCACATCAGGAAAGGTCTGGCTAGCAGGCCAGGGATTTGGTTGCCAATTTCTGTTTGGTACAAAAAGGAATATGCTCTGCTGCAACGGGTGAAATAAAACTGGGCTCACCACAGAGAGTAATTTAATGAACTACTAAAATATTTCCTCAAGTCTTCAGACTCTTGGACCCCCAAGACTCTCTAATGGAGAGATTTTTCCTGCCCAGTCTGCGATGCTCCCAACCTCCCGCATATAATGGATTATATCGTTACACTGATATAATTCCGCCCGCTGAGAAAGCAGCAAGGAGGAGAAAAGAAAGCCACATTCCTCCTTGTAACGCCACTCTTTGGAATGTTCTCCTCCTCTCTGAGCTGTAATTCCCCTCTCAGAGCAAAACCCCTCTTTCAGTCTCGTGTGCCGAGTAGGTTCTGGTATTTCTTCTTTATTAACATTCCAGGCTGTCACCACAAGGACGCCTGTTTACTCCGACGCCTGCATCGCTACAGAGGAGCTTTACTCACCTGCTTCTTCATCCCACAGGGAACCACACACGTGTTCTCCACAAAATCAGCCTGCCAGCTGGCTTAGCAGAGAAGCTAAAGCACATTTTTGCCCCTAGAAGCAGCCTGAAGGTACGTGCCTCAGGACACATGGTCAGAGGGAAACACGCGGCTCCGAGGGCTCCACAGACCCCCCTCCACCCACGAGAACCCGCACCGCAGACCCCTCTGCGGCTTCTCAGCTTCCTACAGCTTTTCCCATTCCTTTTCTTCAGACTATAATGCTGCTTTAGCCACGTAGGTCTAAGACACGGTTGAAAGCTTAATTCTAGTATTTTTTAGTTCTCCTTCCCTGCATCCTTCCAGTCCTCATTCTCCTCCTCTCCCCCAGCCACCTCCACCCAGCTCCCACCACTTTCCTCTTTCAGCAGCTCGACTGACAAACACCAAATGTTTATTCGAAGTTCACCAGCTGAGAGCTTTTAACCACTTATCACGGAGGTGGGAGGGAGGGGAAAGACTGGGGAGTTTGCGGGGCAAATTGTTCAGCTCACAGCCTGAGGAGAAGCATCCTTTTCCCCCCTCCTCCTCCATCCCCATGGGCACAAAGAGCTCACCCTGGGCTCCTGTCCCCCTCACCCCCAACAGACAGCTCCCTTTGAACTTCCCAGCCCTGCTGCGTCCCTTCTTGCGATTTTAAGTCCTCTAACACCACCGAGTTTTGGTTTCGAGAGATTAGCTCAAAATACGCCATTGAGATAAACCCAAACGCTTTGCCAGGACCAGCACTGACCTCGCGGTCGCAAGCAGTGGCTTTGATCACTACATGCCGGGCCAGGGCACAGAGAATACTCATGAATATACAACAANAAAAAAAGAAAAAAAATGAAAAAACAATTTCAAAATAAGCAGGGATGTGAGCAAATATCAAAGCACAAATTCAAGAGTCCGAGTGCTCTCAAGGGAGACAGCTCAATCTGAAGTGTCCTTTAGGTAGAGCCCGATGGCTTTGATAGTTCACCATATTTGATCAAATAAAGCTATTGATCCTTACCATGAAAGTTCAATACAGGCTATCAGTGCTGTAAGAGTAGTACAATAAAACCCTCGGTCTTCTTGATCTCCGCTGAAGCATTTCATCTTGACATTTGTTAAATGTATCAGTAGATTGCTTAAAATGAGAATAGGGTTTTAAAAGCTTACTGGAAAAGCAAAGCTCACATAAAAAATTCAACTTTTACATTTGGTAACTTTTACATTTGGTGCTTTTCATTAACTGTATTGCCCAGCCAGGTATTATTATCCAATTCCTTTTTAAGCAAGATGGTGAGACCTAAATGGATTTCTAAATATATGTTCTTGGCTTCATTCTTACAAGTGGCTTTTATGAGGGTTTATCAGCTTCTGCACCTTTGCAGTTAATTGTTCCTTCAGACCACCTTCTGACCCCAATCCAGCAACAGAAACATGGGGTTTATACCAGAATATCCTTGAGCAAGACAGAAGCCAAATGGCAATGTTAGCAAGCAAATAAAGCAGAGGAGGAATGAAAAGAACGTTTGCAATAATCTGATCTTCTGTAATAGTCGGGACAGATTGCCATCTCAGCGACGCCAGCGCACACCAAAAGCCAACAGCAAAACCACGGACTTTATTACTGTTACTCAGGGATGACACTGTGAAACCAGGTATATATGTATAACCCCGGCACAGGGCAGGCAGGTAACGCACTCTGAATCACACGGACTTCTTTACCATTTCCAGCTGGTAAACTCTAGAACAGGTTCTGCACCGCAGTTACTGCATCTGCCTCCTTCAAGATTTTTCAGAAAGCCAGAAGAGACCTTTGACAAGCCAAGTGAACTTAAAGACGAGCTCTGGTTTGAGGAGGAAGCTGGATTAACCGATCCGCTGGATTAACTGATCAGCAGAGGTCTAATCTGAAACTTCCTACGAGCCCATGACTTAAAATTCTAAAGACATAACAGTGGTCCCAAAGTACCATTAAGTCATTGCTAATTTCTCACTCCTTACCTCAGCGCTTGTCAAGAAGCCAGAGAAAAAGTCAGCTTTTTCAGATATCTGACCTGGACTGTGTGAGATCTAAAACATGGGGTAGGTGGAGGGGCGTTGAGGATGATCTTTATAAAGCCAGGCTACTGGGAAATATGGAGACAAGTCTAGCATTTACTCACTGTCTGGCTTATAAACTTGAATAGAAGACAAACCGTACACACACATAAAAATGGACTATGTGTCTTCACTTACATAGTCATAGCAGCAGCAGTACACGTTTCGTATATTATCTCATATATTCTTCCTGTAAGTTATTCTCTGCTGAGGTGACCTCAAATGTTCCAAAGCTATTCTGTCATTCACAGATGCTTCCTCCTTCCTTTAAAGCACGGATGACATAAAAAACCCAGGTTAGAGCATTGCACCGACCCAATGTTCACTTCTGCCCGCACTCCACCCTGAAATATCAAACCTTGAATCTGCCGGTATGTACCTGAGGGGGTCCTACAAGAAAGCTGGGGAGAGGCTGTTTGCAAGAACTTGCTTACAGGAAGACCAAGAACTATCTTTTTGTTTGATTTTAAATCCAGTCAGGGCGCCGTGTCTGACACTTTGATCCTGGCTGCGTTATCCCTGTTGCTTTGTAAACCGGAAAATGAAAAGACTGAGGAAGGCAAGGTGAAAGTAGTATTCAGGAGAACTGAAAAAAAAGAAATGGAGATAGGAAAAAAAAAAAAATAAAAATAGAAGACAGCAATGGATATGAGGAATGAATATGATTGACTCAGTTCTTCCCTGCCACACCATGCCCCGTGCAACGCAAGGCCCATATCAAAGAGCACTTGGGGAAGGAATAGCTTTCACCTACGACCACCACCACATCCACTGCCTGGGCAGCTTCTCTATTTGTGGAAAACAATACAGCCCGATGACCTCTAAATAAATGCCACTTAAAGGCCTTTACAGCTTCCCTACAGCACACGCTTGGTGCTGCTGTCCTCCTCGAGGGGAGTCATCTTTGGCAGCAAATGGTTTAGAATTACTAGTAGGTCTGCGTGCATAAGTCTGCGTGATTTCAAACAAGATTTCAAAGCCTCGAGAAATAGTCAAAGCTGCACACATGCAACCTTGAACTCCTGATGTTCCCCCGCCATTAGGAAATTTTCTGAGGCAATGGGAAAAAAAAAGTTAGCAAGTAACTTCAACTCAAAGCGTTTCTTTCCTTTCTTCGTGGTCAGCATCCAAGAAGCCCTGCTGCACAGAGATCAGGCTGAATGACTGAAAACAGAAGCACTCAGGGGAGCAGACAAAAAAAGGCAGAAAGAAAGCTCTTTTCCCCTTCCCTTTAAGCTAAGTTCATAACTGTGTTGGAAAGAAAAATCAAGAAATTCCTTTCGAGATGAGAGGACAGGGAACTGGGGGAGAAAGAGGCCAGAGTATTTCTTTAAGGGCTTCTACGGCTTCTTCTTTTTTTTTTTTTTTCCTCCAGTAATACTAGTATCAAAGAAACCATTGTTCGATTTGCCTAAATGCTGGGAACTGGACTGAAATTTGCTACTAGGCAAACTAGTCAAAACAAGACCTGCAGGTAAGTCTCACCTCCTGATGTAGGAGTGGAAGAATTTTGCAGTTAATGAGATTTATCTTACAGAAGAGTCTGGTAAAATGTGATGACAAGCCACCTAAGATTTCCATACAGACTTAAAAAATTCCATATATGGGCCGAAATTCTTCCCTGAGATCCTTTGGCAAGTCCTGTACTCACACAGGTGACATGGAGCTACAGCTCTGCTGCTCTTCGGCAGCAAGACAGGCAGGGCCATTCGCCAGACCCTCTTCTGACCCTGGAATGGAAGAGCAAGGAGTCTCTAGTGGGCAGCGAGATGTCTCAGGGTCTACACAAGTTGTATTTGGAATTTGCTAGGAAAAGAGAGAAAGCCTGCGCACCTGTGGGATATAAAGCAGCACACCATGGAAGCGTCAGGGCATGAAAAGGTTCCCAGATCTGCTGAAGGTACCATGCTGCAAGCTGCCCACAGCCCATCAAAAGAGAGTCCTCAACAAAACCCGGGTACCGGATAGTCTTTCCTAGTGACACAAAGCAAGGACATGCCTTAGTCCAAGAAAAAACTCAGAGGTGGCCAGGAAAACACACATTGCACCAGCCAAAGCATCCAAGTCTTCTCCAAAGAGAGCCTGGAGGGGAGCGCGTTGCAGTAATCCTGCCCGGAGGTGACACAAGTCTGCACCGTTGGGAAAAAAATGCACAGGAAGAGCAGCTGAAGCAGAACAACACAAACCCACATGAAAGAATCTGCTTTGCTTTGGTTTACAGTGGGTTTTTTTCTGCAAGAGAGGAAACGAGCCTCACTGCAGCCATAATTCTACTTAAAGCCACACTGAGCGCTCAGTCCCTGCTTTGGGACGAAGCGGACCCAAGGTGATCGCTGAAGGGCCTCAAGCCCAACTGGAGCAACGTCAGCAAGAAGGGGCAAGAGTCTTGAGGCTGCTTTGTAGGATTCTGCAAGCTCTACTAGATATATTAATATTACAGCATCGCCTAGAGAGGACATCCGAGATTCTTACAGGAGATGCTATAAAAAGAACAACCAAAAAGATCACCTGTAGTCCCCAAAATTTGAGGTGACAGAAGAGGAAATAAAATTCCCCGAGTGTTTACAGAACCCAGTAACAAAGCAAAGAATACGCCCCAGCAGGCCTCACCCCCAGCCACCTTTAACGATCTCTTTGCGAGAGAATAAGCTGAACCTAACTAACTAAATGGGTCCTTTTTTCCCCCCCTGTGCTTTTCTACAGCTTTAACCTCTCTCCATTGTTGCCTGGCTGGTTTTGAAAAGCTTAATCAGAGATGATACTCTAAATCTCTTCTTGGCAATGTTACTAATCTGTTTATTATTTTCCTGCAAAAGCACAGCCCTGATATGAAGCCTAACATAACCAAAATGCTTAATTATATTCTTTCCCTTGGGAAAGGGAAACCATTTCGGCCTATGTGAAAGCTAGGGCAGTCTTAGCGGAAAACACCTTTATTAGAGAAAATGGAGCAGCACATCCAGGAGAAAAAAGGGAAAGTAACATTTAATCAAATGATACCACTACATTATCACTCAAAACAACAAGGTGCCATATAAAAGATGAAGTCCTCATGCAACACTCATAACGTACTTGTTAAGTGTCAGGTTTGGCTGCAAAGTTTTAACATTCCAACTATTTAATGAGTTCTCCTGCTTACTTGTTTCCCTTTAAACAAATAAAGTAAATCAGAAAGTGCACGGCAAAATTAATAACTGTAATAGATTTCTTCCGCAAGTGCCTGCAGTAAGATAAAGAATCGTTATTATACCGTTTTTCAAGACAGCGAACTCAAGAACAGAGTTTCAATGTGAAACTTGGCCGAGGCATCCTAGTTGGAAATGCAGTTGGTCCCACGTTTTGTACGGAAAACCTGCGGAGAGAAACCAGAGCGGCAGTCCCCGACAACGGCTGGATTCCAGTGGGATGAATCGGTCTCAGGAACTGCCTGTCTCTGCAGGCCGGAGATGCCCCGTAGGGCAATCTTAGTGCTTAAAATGAGACGTGGTCAATCCGTGGAAGTTTTGCACAGCTAGTCATAGAGGAAATGCATGGCAGGACAGAGAATTAAATCCAGGCTTCTCAAGGCGGCATCTTAACCACAAAATTTACAACCCAGCGTAGTCTTCTGTAGTTTCATTGGCTATGACCGCCTGTCTCGGTGGTGTAAATCTGAAATAACTCAGCTGAAGACAATGGAATCTCATAGCGGAACAAGCAGTCAGCTGCATTTGACATCATTGAAAGTGGCCAAAAATAGCAGAATTTGGTATTTGGTTATGCTGGCTTAAAGCTAACAGCATAAAACTTGTCTGTTGTTTAGAGGCATTGAATCACGCTTTGGGAAGGCTCCACTCATCTCCTGGTGGCTGGACGGAATTGCTAAGCTCAGAAGAACGACTGCTGCTCTGCCCGTGCTCTTCTGCACAGCCCTCCCACGCGATGCTTAACGCTAAACTACCCGCAGAACACAGGCAGACCGACCGCTGCTGGAATTTCTCAGTAGTAAATAAAGGTGACCAACTCTCAATAGCAGCTTTTTCAAGTAGTACATATTCAACAGATTTAATTCTACAATGCAAAACCAAATATGTGATCCTTCCCATCTCAAAGCGCTGCTAATTTTTCAGTAGATGCTTATGCATCTGGACAAAGGTGCATAAAACCAGATCCTTTTTGTTTGCTCAAATGTCATGTTCTCGGCATAAAGTTATTACTTAGCATACAAAGTAAGTGCTGGGAATACATTTCTTCAGCCAAGGTCCAGTCCTTTAGGTTGACGAATAATGCAATCCTCAGATCGTGTCAAGAGCTGGAACGTAACACCGATTTTCTTTGGAGACAATGAAGATATTTTAATTCAAGATTCTGAGGATGAATTTCAAAATTAACAATTGATATAAAATGTTGGTGACAAACTAATCGGACTTTCTTTGGGTGGTCTCAAACATACTTTGGTCAATTAAAAACCAGAAAGTACCAGAGAATGTTTCATAACAATGTGAACATATCACACAGAATGACAGGAGTTGGAAGGGACCTCTGGAGATCATCTAGTCCAACCCCCTGCCAGAGCAGGTTCAAGCCATCGTACCTGGAAATTTATTAAAACTTCATGAAGCCAACAGTATCCCAATGTTTCCCCTCCCCTGAGTTAGGAAGAAAATCCAAAAAGCAGGTGCTGAAGACTCTGAGAATAGTATTTGCCCAAGTGGCCAGTTGAAGATCAATAACAGAATTGGAAACCTGTCCAAAAAGAGACAGCAGCAGAATCCAATATCGGAACACCTCCTTGTTTATCAGGTCCTGCAGCAACAGCAGTCTCAACAAAATTATGAGTCTGTTTATTAGCTGATACACTTCACAGAAAAAACGCGCCATGCAGCTAGAGAGAGAAACAGCATCAGTTGTTGTCATTGTCATCTGCCAACACCGGCCTGCAGCTGGACAGACCGAACCCCAGTGAGGTCAGACCGTGAAAAGGGCTGGCATTTTCCAACGCTGCTCAGTTATCGCTTGCATCTGCGACCAGGAGGCCCCTGGCTCATTTCTGGAGCTTGTAATTAAAGACTTGACATTGCCATCCAAAACCAACCCAAATTCCCAACGATCACAGCAATAGGTGCTTCCCTCTCTGCTCTTCAGGGATCCTGCTCTTCTCATTCAACCCTTGGAAGAGATCTTTGCTTTCAAACCCTCCAGAGCGCCTTATGGCTGCTCCGACAAAAAGAATGGATGAAAAATCCCCATGGTTTTGGATATTCCTCCTTTCATTTGTAATAACAAACACCCCAGGCCCAAAGCTGCCTTAAGAGCATAGTGTACTCCAAGCCACTTTCTGATTTACTTCAAGTATTAAGCAGATTAACAAACCAAGAGGATATTAACTGTATCTACATACCTGTTATAGCCATTAATCTGTGTGGCACTGTGCAGTGTACAACAAGCCGATATTAAATAAAAAGAGGAGCTAATCTCCCAAAGGGTACAAACCTTTAATCGCCCTGTCCCCTTTCCTGGAAACACGCCATGTGCATAACTAATTTTTTCTTGCGGGTGTCAGAGTTCTGCCAGATCCAGCTAAGAAAAACGCTTTGCCTCAGTCTCCTTCTACATGGCTCAAGGGATAAAAGGCAGGAAGGTTCAGATCAAAAGCCTCAGATTAATTGTTGGAACAGCCAGCAACGTGCTCCCATAACGGACCAACTCCTTTCCACAAGCAGGAGGATGGAGAGAAGGTGCAAAAGGACCAGGGAGCGAGTGAGACACCTGCATGAAATAGTTTTGCGGCTACTCCAGTCACTGGATCTCTGAAGCAGGAATAAAAAATAGGCTGGGAACGTCCAAGGTCAGAGTACAGAACAGATGCGAGAGCACCTTTGGGACTACGCTGCAACAACATAAGGTCCATTAAAGCCCCTCCGTTGACAGTACAGGGCGAAAAGATGTAGGACATCTAGCATACCATTACGGAGTTAGAACTAGCCTCGCCGCCAGCCCTCAGGTACCATCAACATTCCTCATTACCAAAGCGACAGAGAAGCTGATGGAAGAGAACAAAGGACCTCATTCACACCAGCATAAACCAGGAATAAGAGCACAATTATACCAAAGTCAATGAAGTTAAGATGAGAACAGATTCAGTCTCATTGAAGAAGGCATTTGGATATATTATGCAGAAACCTTTACGGTACAATATTTGGCCTTGGAGATGACACTGCAATTTCATCAGATAATTAAAAGGCTGAACCAAATACTACTTCAAAGGACACTAAAAACATGCCCCTGCACCTAAATAGTACTACCGTTAGGACTGAAACAACATTAAAGGGAGAGACTAATTCTGACCTTACTTCAACTAATTGAGAAAATGTTCACAAGATGGTTTTACGAGGCAACCAAAGGTAGAAATTGCCACATCAGCTGTCCCTATATAACTTAATTAAACAACACACACGACTCCAATGCCCTGTACACGGTCTCTGGGGAGAGGAACCGAGGAGGCGGCGGCCATGGCTCCCAAAGGTTAATCACATTGCCTAGTGCGCTCGCACGCCCCAGTGGCCAGGAGGGCAGGAAAACTAAGTCATATCCCCGACAGCATATAGACATCGCAGATCAATGCGGGACAGACGCAGTGAAGCGAGTCAGATGGTAACAGCCGCTTTGTGGTTTCCATATGGAACGACTGGAAGGCCTTCTAAAAGACATTAATGTCTTTAACGAGATACTGGGGCTCCAGGAAGATAATTTAGACAAGCAATTGAGTTTATGGAGCAGAAAGACTATTTATGATGAACTGCAAGCAGTCAGCTCAGAAACAAATCACTACAAGAAAGCTGGGATTAAGACAAAAAAGTCCATGAATATCAGTAAGATCAGGAGAAGCCTTAAGTACAGATTATTAGTATTATTTTATAAATAGCAGCCACTTAATGACACCTGAAATCAACAGGAACTCTTGGTGAAAGGATAAGGGGGGGGTCAGACTGGGAATTGCATCCGGGGACGTAATTGTAAGGACTGCGTGTGCCCCCCCTGCCCCTGGAGCAAGGGCTGGTTTTGACAAAATCTAACCATAAACACTGATTTATCATCAAGTAAAAAGTTTCTCCAATCCTCCAAACATTAACATTTTCATTCTTTTGAAGACTGACATCCATATTGGACTGCCCTAACTTCACTGAAAGTTTTTCATATTTTCCTTCAAATTTTGCTGCTAAAGCTGAGAAACATCAGTGAAATATATCATCCTCTAAAAATGTCAAAGGGGAGTAAACCAGACAAAAATTAAGGGACTGGATGATGCCACCTCAAGATGAAAAACAAGCCATGCCTTTTCAGCCGGTACCTAAAAATTCAGGAAAACACGTTCAATCTCCCATGTCTGCATAGCTGCAGGTACATCGATCCATTGACCCAAGCGCCGGGGCCGAGGTATAAATGATACTTACACTGTGTAACTGGTGCCATTAACAAAATAAACATGTCCTTTGTTTGGCTGCAGGATAAGAATTATCTATAGATCTTTTGCTAAAATCCTGCTACAAGACAGATTCAGGATGACAGCAAAATCCTCAGTGCAGGGTCTTGCATTAAGGCTGCGTGGTTGGACTCCTCAGAAACAGCAATTTCTCGTCCAAATCATTGCTAAAGAGGTTAGATAAGATGTTATTTATTGTATTCCAGCCAGTCTTTGGTTTACACCACAGCCCTTTCTAAATCGGTCTGAACGCGTTTCCCAGTTCCATATAAGACAGTACCTGAGGCTTTGGAGAAATGCAAATATTACTGCAATAATTCATATGGGGTCCCAGCCTCCTACCAAGAGAGGCTTGTCTAATAACAACCATTATCCCCTTATTCATCCAATAAACCTTTAGTGATTACAGATGAACCTTCATTCATCCAATACCGTGTATTGCTTGTGGATCTCTAGCTGACCTCAGCTCTGCCCATTTC
Organism: Rynchops niger; assembly: GCA_013400035.1. Classification (NCBI taxonomy): domain Eukaryota; kingdom Metazoa; phylum Chordata; class Aves; order Charadriiformes; family Laridae; genus Rynchops; species Rynchops niger. The sequence goes on along the minus strand of VXBH01009358.1, from coordinate 1,736,173 downwards.
AGCAGGGCTGTGCTCTTCCAACCCGTTGGCCTGGCCTGCTCTATTTACAAGGCAATAACAACCAGATTAATTTTCCTCTCCACTTCCAAAATCCATTCTCAATGCAGGAAAGAAGCATAGAGTGCAATGCTATGACCTTTAAGAATAAGGGCTACAGAGATTTGGGTAGTTCCACAAAGAGCAAAATGAGCGCTCCCCAATATTAAATCATATAATTGTTTAGGTTGGAAGGGACCTTTCAGACCATCAAGTCCAACCATCAACCCAGCACTGCTAAGTCCACCACTAAACTATGTCCCTCAGCACCACGTCTGCCCGGCTTTTAAATCCCTCCAGGGATGGCGACTCCACCACTGCCTTGGGCAGCCTGTCCCCATGCTTGACAACCCTTTCAGGGAAGGAATTGTCCCCGATGACCATCCTGAACCTCCCCTGGCGCAACTCGAGGCCGTCTCGTCTTGTCCCATGGCCTGTCCCTTGGGAGAAGAGACCAACCTCCCCGGCTACCCCCTCCTTCCAGGGGGTTGTGGAGAGCGAGAAGGTCTCCCCTCAGCCTCCTCTTCTCCAGGCTGAACACCCCCAGCTCCCTCAGCCGCTCCTGAGCGCAAGACTTGTCCTCCAGACCCCTCACCAGCTCCGTTCCTCTTCTCTGGACACACTCCAGCACCTCAAGGTCCTTCTTGTAGTGAGGGGCCCAAAACTGGACACAGCACTCGAGGCGAGGCCTCACCAGTGAATTAAAAGTGGCATTTTTAAAGGTGGCGGATGGGTTATAGGCCTCTCTCTGATGAACACGCCCACAAAAAGTATGCTTCAAACCCAGCTCCAGTTACTTGCTGAATGATTTCAAAGGCAACTATAAATCGTACCTGAAAACAAAGCTCAGCTAGCCTTTTCTCCCGTCAAAAGTATCCCTGTATACAACTGGATATGGACTGCGCCCTCAGCCTCACACAAGTCCTTAAGACTGAAAATTTTTTAAACTTTCCAGAGTTTGAAATATATCCTACTAACCCTAATGGGCCCAATTTTCCACTACTTATAGCCACATGTAGTAAGGCACGTCCAAAGTAACGTCTAAGTGGATGAAAAGCTATTACTGTGATTTGGCAGCATTTTACATTCACTTAGCTCTAACTTTGCACGAGCTTAAATGAATACGCTGGGTGCGAGACAGGAAAAAAAGATCAACCACGTTGAGCTTAATACAGTTATTTCTGACTCAAAAGAGGATTAAGTTTGGTCTGAATAAGAGTGCAGTCTCTTTGCTTACACGGCAGAACTATTCCTAGCTTCCCATCTATCCCCTTTGAACACTTGGAGGCAGGGAACTATGGGAAAACACGATCCAGGAATAAATCCTGATCGGTATTAGACGTGTTTCCTTCGCAATAAGTACGGATCTTCATCCAACAAATAATTGTTGTGGTTTCCCCCTCTACCCCCATTGAATAATTGAATTTGAGAGAAAGCCATCGTTTGTATCAGCTAAGGAAAACAGGTTACGTGTAAGGGTGAGATCCCATCCTTCTGAAGGATGCTTCAACAGTAAAATACAACAAACCCCCTCTGACATCTCAAGGGACGCTGCAACCTTCCGCTTTCTGTGGCCTGGCAAAACCAAGTCCATAAAACATGAATGAGATCTTAGTCAACCTGAGCCACGTAGCTGTTGCTGCCCTGAAGCAAATAAAGTCAGGAGTTCCCCGTCTCCTAATGCTGCTCAAAAATGCACGTAGGAGATAAAGGAATTCATCCTAGCCTGGGTATTCTGGGTTGGGGGTGCGTGTTGATGTTTTTTGTGAGACACGGCGTTCTGGAGAGCGGCTGCAAACCCAAACGAGAAGCGTGCAGACGCATGCAGCTCCCACATCCAGAGAAGGGACTAATCTTGACTGGTAAAGTTATATAGCATTGCAGGAAAAGAGTTACGGCTCTGAATAAAGTTTAAACTTATGACCCTCATTCTTTGCTGCACTTTATGGAGTAATTCATGTTAAAGCAAAAAGCATGCCGAACGCTACCAAGTCAGCATGGTGGCTTTTTGTTCTAATGGATGACTATTAGTCTCCAGGAAAGCAAAAGATGCAGCTCTGCTATGGGTACAAGACACCCTGGAGTATCATCATCCTTTTTAAGCATAGAATGCAAATGAAGAGGAAAGAATTTGACTCTTCATTTTCTCTGGGTTGAATCAAGAGCACAGAAAGCTGTAATACAACAAAACAATGTAGAAAATTAAATACAGAATACCTTTCTAAGAGTGCTGTGGGTATCTGCTTTTCAGGGACATTAAATATCCCCTTGTCCTGTCAAAATGACTCTCCTTCCGCAGTTATACACATTAACTGGTTCAGTGACCATTTCACTAATGATTTCTGTAGGACCAGAATCTGGTGTTGGATGGAACAGAGCATATTTACTTTAAAACCAATCTAAGTGGCAAAAAATGTTTGCCTTAAGCAGATGATTATTATTAAATATAAGAAGATATATGGTGCCTTTGAAGCAGTCCGAATGATTCCATTTTAAGAAAAGAATTAATCATAACAGCTCAGAAGATGTGACATGGTTAGCAGGGTTCAGTTCCAACAGAAATTCCTTACGCGTGGATACAGATAAAGACAGGACTGACAATCCAGGGGATGAGCTCTAAACTGAACCACCATCATTCTTTTCAGAGGGAAAACCAGAGCGGACACAGAAGTTGCTGCACCGAATAGAAAGATGCTATTGCATCTAAGTTCTAAATAGGGACATCTGGAATAACATCACTTGCTGTTTTAAAATCAGGCCTTCCACTGGCTCTGAGAGAATTCTGAATCGCTTACTCTCGCAATGTGCTTTCAGGGAGAAAAAGCCTCCTGCGGCCAAAGCAGCAGCGAAGGCAACCTGTCGGCAGCCTGTCCCCGAGCCGGCGCACAGGCAGACCGTCCCGCGCCTGGCAATGCCGTCAGACATGCACACCCTCCCTCTTGGTGCTCTCCCTATTGGCAAAACCGGATCGAATGCTATAGAAAGCCGCTGCAAAAACAACCAGCAGCTAACGTAAGCGGGGGCAAGAATACAGAAGGGCATGTTTGTATGGGATACAAAATCCTTGCCCCAGAAGAGGCAGGGCAGGGCCCACACACTTGTCCCCAAGCTCTTGCCGCGTGATGCCAAGTCAGCTACTTGAGCACTTCATGTCTTGGGTTCTCCCTCCATAATAAGGCATAAAAGCATTTGAGAGAATGCACGTTCACCAAACAAACAGATCGTGCAAGAAACAGTGGCATCACTTGTAGTACAGGTGACTGATCCCAGACACAGAGACCTGAACGTCACCGAGAAGCGTCCCCCCCCCCGGCTTTTCCCATAACGTCACATGAACAGCACTTACCCAGAACACAAAACTAAGTTCCAAAACACAAAGCCAAAACAGAGTTCCCACCCTGAAAGAGAAACACACCACAAGCTTTGCAGAGGTCTTACAGCTATCGGGACTGCTCACGCACAGGAGATGTGCGGAGACAACGGTACAAAGCAACGTAAAGCCTTGAGCCTGAGGAAAATGTGTGTATGGGCAAAACTGACAATGCCTTCCGCTCCCTTCACAGCGGTGTTCCGTGACCCATATTCTGGTGTTACACCACCAGGATGTTCATACCTACAGGGCTGTGTTCCCTCTACACACGTTCAAAGGCAATCTGTTTTAAAAGATGCTGCTGCACAGTTGGCTCAACTTACACTCCACATCAACTGCTCATAGACAATTATTTTGTTTTCACTTTTCTTCCATTTAAGTGCCTCATGCATCTGCTTGGCCATCACGGTCCTGCAGCATTTTAAAGCCTTTGCCATCCATGTCCCACTGTGAGGGCAGGAGGTGTCTGGCTCATTATATTGCGTGTGACGTATTAGAGACATCTGAATAGCTAAAACCTGAACTTAAATTAAAAAATAAAATAAAAAATACACCCAAAGAGGCCTTCAAAAATTGAGAACTAGAGAGGAAAAACAGGTAGTAGGAGATTATTTAGGAAGAACGAAGAGAATGCTATAACTACCTTAGAGAAAAATTTCAAAAATATCTATTTCTGTACCAGTGCAGCCTGAAGAAGAATATTGCCTTATATTTTAAATTCTTAATGACTTAAGCGACTGGATACCCAAACTTTTCTCCTGGCTTTCAGCACAACAGCAAAAGGGAAAAAGGTATCTTGGTTTCTTGGTAAAGATCTGAAAATAGGGCGCAATGTATAATATTCTTCCTTCAATGGCTATCTAACCTGTCTGTCACTGCTTCAATCTGTGAGCACGCGAAAGATGGTCGTATGAAGTTCTCACTGTGTCCTCTCACACGTGAGAACCTCAAAAAGTTCAAGTCTTCACAAGCACCTCAGGATCTGAGAATAACAGAAGTGATAAATGCTCATTTCAGCCTTGCTCCAGCAGTATTTGAATAGAAGCCTTGGAAATCACATCCGTCTGTGTAAGACCAAATAACAGCTACGAGCATAATTCTGCCTCCTTCCCAGTCCCACAAGCATTCAGCACTCCAGTATAGCTCCAGCAAAGCTCTAAAGTGCATTTACCCTCCGGTTTAAATGCCTCCCAAGGGAGCAGCAAGTACTCCTGCAGGATTGAGCTCTACCGAAAGGGAAGAATGGGATGGTTTATGGGCTCAAATGTTCTACTGGAAGTATTTCACTAAGAGCAGCGAGACTAAATAACTGCTGGGAAAGACCCTACATGTAAAAATGATCAGTCCCAGAGCTGGCCAAATCCGAGTAATATTCACATTCCACCCCCACCCCGGCTTCAAGACCTTTTCTTTGTTCGTATTAGTCCAGTCTTAGTCCAATTTTTTTAAACTATCAAACCTCTATTATAGCGATTGCTGGAGTTTTGAAATATGGAGAAAATTAACACAAAGTTACAAGGAAAAAAAAAAAATCAAGGTTCAAATAAACGTCTAGTAACTTTTAATATTGCAGTAATAGGATTTGGTGCAGTAATTTATAATTTTCATACAAGCAACAGCTAAGATTAATGTTGGTAGTTATTATATGCAATAATTATAGGCTTTTTAGAAGCTGCCTGGCTGGAGGGACACTGCCTGTTTCTATAAACGATAATTATGGGACAAATTTAATTTTCCCATTCCCTTAGTTAGGCAGCTGCTGTAGATAAACACATACCTCATTTTCAAGTGCTTGTTCCTTATCGCTGTCTTTGAAGTGTCACAACCCTCATCAAAAACTGAGTTTTCATTCGCTGCCCAAATCCAGTTGAGTTTATCTAGGTGCTTACACAGCTCCTGTCATTAGTGTTACTTTAGCACTTCATAGCCTGGGAGACTGTTAGCCCCAAAAGCCCCTCTCTAAAACAGAGGGCTGCTCCTGCTCGTTTCCTAGCACGAGGCAGGAGACCACAGCACCGATGTCCAGCTCTGTCTTGAGCCCCAGTATGTGGCTGACACACTGTAAACCATCCAGAGTGACCTGGGCTGGCTGGAGAGTTGGGCGGAGAGGAACCTCATGAAGTTCAACAAGGGCAAGCGCAGGGTGCTGCCCCTGGGGAGGAATAACCCCCTGCACCAGGACAGGTTGGGGCTGACCTGCTGTAGAGCAGCTCTGTGGAAAGAGAGCTGGGAGTCCTGGGGGACAACGGGATGACCACGAGCCAGCGATGGGCCCTGGTGGCCAAGAAGGCCAATGGCATCCTGGGGGGCATCAAGAAGAGTGTGGCCAGCAGGTGGAGGGAGGTCATCCTCCCCCTCTGCTCTGCCCTGGGGAGGCCCCAGCTGGAGCACTGGGTCCAGTTCTGGGCTCCCCGGCTCCAGAAGGACAGGGAACTGCTGGAGAGGGGACAGCGGAGGCTACGGAGATGCTGAGGAGCTGGAGCATCTCTGTGCTGAGGGAAGGCTGAGAGCCCTGGGGCTGTTCAGCCTGGAGAAGAGCAGGCCGAGAGGGGACCTCACCAATGCTCAGCAATAGCTAAAGGGTGGGTGGCAAGAGGATGGGGCCAGACTCTTTTCAGTGGAGCCCAACAACACGACAAGAGGCAACAAACCCTCCTGAGAGGGGAAACAGAACAATTCACCAACCCTGACATGATCCTACCTCCAAGTCTAGATGGGCTGGGCACACCACAGCTTTCTTTCCACAGCAAACAAACAAATCACGCTTTGCTTTCCCTAAGCTCTAGAACATTTCTGATTGTGTCAACATCAGCAGTTTGTTTGGAGCAGCAGAATGGCTTTTGAAGCAATTCCCAATTGTTTTAATTTACAGCATGTTGGTGCAGTCCACAGAGCGGTTTTGGCATGAGCAAAGTAGCTTTCTTCCAGTTTAGCTCTGGAAGCTCTTTTCAAAGACTGTGCAGCACTTAAGGGGGCTGTGACCTTCCAAGCTTGCTTGTAAGCACTGCCCGATACCTTCCAGCAAGTATCAAACTCCTTTCACTCCGCAAACCTCAAATCCTGTTGGTTGTGAAAAGGCTGGCCCAAGAGACCAGACTAGATGCTCTCTCAGGTGACCTTCCCCTGAATCACATATAATGCGGTTACGGATCTTCAGCACCAACTATTCCAAGCCACTGATCTGCTCCTACTGCAACAGCTTATCTGCCAATACAGCCTGTGAGCCCAAACCAAAGCCAAACCAAGAGCAATACAACAGGAAAACATGCAATTACAAGGGTCCACATACCTCCGTCTGCCAGGACAGTAAACCAGGACCATCCCATTCTAGTCAACTCAAGAAGAGCACAGAAGACTTGCTGTATTTGGGTCTTTTGCTTACTTAACACATCCCAGGGACTCGTATCTGGAGGGTTTTTAAAACATCGTTTATAAGCCAGAAGAATCTTGAAGGAAAGAAGTTGCTGCACAGTTTGATCACACAATCCATCTCCAGCATTTTCCCTTTCAGAACTCCATTCTCTCATCTCAAGCCAAAGAGTTTTGCCATTAATTTCCTGGATTAAAAGCCGGATGAGGCTTTCAGCCCAGAACTCTGTTGGCTGCTACCTGCTAGAAGAAAAACCTTCAAACAACCCTCTTGTTGCTACCCAATTAATTTCTTTACCCGCAGGCTTTCAGGGTCTATTGAATTTTACTTTTCCCCCCTCTCTGCTGACTCTTCCATCCTCTCTAGAAAGCGTTGCTTATAAGTTCACAGGCAGAAAGAGAATTAATGAGATGAACACAAAGAGACTCCAAGTGGTTTCCTCTCTCAGAGCAAATTTCATCCTGTACAGGGTTGCCCATTTCCTCTAGTCAAAATCAATTGTTAGTAAAAACAGAGGCTTTGAAACCAGTAATTTCCTGATATCTTCCTTTTAGTGTCAAAATATTTACTTCCCTTTTTTTCTTCAGTATTGTCACCCCTAATTCTGCTCTTCAAAGCCGTCGTCATGCAGGGAGCTGCAAACCACACTGCCATGCGTTTACATTTACAACTCGTGCTCCTGGAACGGAATTCACCTCTTTGGCTCAACTCTCCATCAGCCCCGTTGGTTTACAACCACGATCTGCCAGTAACTTCTGATTTCATCTCCAAGACATTTAATTCCACATTCTGGATCCCTCCCCTCTGCAGAACACCCATGGATTTTCTGCGATTCTTTCTTATCTTTTACCTATTTTGATTATAACGTTTCTGTGCCAAGGGCCGTTTCTCACCATGTTTCTACAATGCCAACACATCGAGACGTTTGTTTGAAATAACGGTTTCAAAATGACAATCCAATTAATTTTCAGAATACAAATATAAATAACGCAAACAACTGGGGATCGTGTTCAATATAGCAGGCTAACCGCCTGAGCAGTTACAAGAGAGTTAATCATTACTTCCTCTCCGTGGCTTTTCTTCGCAGAAGAACATCTGGTTCCTAGCAAGTGTGCGGAGCACTGAAACCCATTTTCCTGGGAGTTCTTGTTTGTTTGTTTGCTTTTGTGGACATGTCACAGCAGAGAAGCGCTGTACCAGACTTAACCTTCTGAAGATTGTTCTGTCTACATTTACCCTTGAACTTGTTTTGAGTAACATACATTCCAAACGACGGTCTAAATTTGTCCTTCAAGTTAAGAAATCTATAATTTGGAGCTTGCTCACAGAAAGATAAAGAACATTAAAGCAGCTGGCAAGTACAAAAACTCAAGAACAAAACTAGTCTCAATATCAAAACCACATTTCAGTATAATGGACCATATAATTAATCCATGAACGAGATGACAAAGTCCCTAATCATAGAGAGAGTCAGCTGTTTCTTTGTCGATTTGGTTACTAACTCAACTGTTTCATTTAATACTCTGAGTTAATGAGGGGTCTCGTATCCTAACAAGCTGAACATTAGTGGATTGCTACGCTGAATGGAAGAACCTCAGAAGGTTTAGTGGCAAACAGAAGCAGTAATTATTAAAATTAAGAGGTGACAATGACTTTTGGAGTTTATGCGAGTTCACAGTGGGTTCAAAACAGAAATCATTACCTTGGAAGTTAAGTTTTACTCGGAGATTTATCTACTGGGAAGACAACTCGTAAGAAACTGATTTCAGTGCAGAGAAAGAAAACTCATGACGGCAAGGCTGCATGGGGAAATCCCTTCCTGGTAAATACTTCATACGAAACAAGGTTAACACCTGCAAACACTGTTCGGCAAAGGTCCTGGCACATTTCTTTTTCTTAGCCCATAATAACTCTTCTGATAGAACTTGACTCCCACACAGATTAATTATCTGGAATTATTAAAATGTTGTTTAGCATTCCCAATTATAAGCTGTTTTTTTTTTTGTACATCAATTTGCATAATTACATTGGATATTACAGGGCCCAGTTTGCCTTTACCCTGGAGTCTCTTTACACCATCTTGATAGCATGAAGCTTTACGCCCAAGCGTCACACCTGACCAGCTTTTCATTTTAACTACGGCCTTTGCTTCCTTGCCTTTCTCCTCCTTTAATTGCCAGTCTGGAGCTGGGGGCAGCAGCTGCTGTTTGCGATGCAGAAAAGTCAATAATTTATCCTAATATTTGTAAGAAAAATAAACCAGCAAAATGTGTAGCAGTGTGGAATATGTAAACCTAAATAAAGGATATGGACAGCTGTCCTTGCGATGTGTTGTTATTTAGGATGTTCTAAAACATCATTAGTTTAATTGAATATATATTTAAATGGAGTGTTTCAACCGTTATTCTGAATGTACAGCTAGTTGGAGAAAATTAACACAATCTATTTACTTCAAAAGGCTTTGGAATGAGTAAATCAACATCATTTACAAATTACATTATAGCACTTCTAACAATTTATGTCATTGAATTCATGAGTGCTGTAGGGAGCAGTTTGGTTGCAAATGTTTTGGGAAAGAGCTGGCTTAGGACTTCGGGAGCTTCGCGAATGCCATGCGAATTCCCACAACAGCTAAAGCCCGTGGCCTTCCCTGGTTCAAAACACTTACGAGTTACTTAGGAGAGCTTTGTGGGCTTACACTTTAAATAATGCTCTGCTTATAGAAGGGGAAAAGAATACAAAAAGATAACTAATAAGCACACCCCTCCCATAAATGTGTATTCGTGATAGTTTCTGCTTCTTAGTATATTCTGAATAAGCTTGCATGAAAGAACTCAAATTTGGAGCTGCTACCTATTAGTGGTGTCCCATGCGTCCGAAGAACCGCCCGAATCAAGCCACAGAGCCCGAAGCAGAGATTTGGCACAGCTCAGAGGAATTGCTCAGGAGGCAAAACTGCTGCGGAGGAAGAGGGCTCACGCGGAGCTTTGAGAGAGCAAGGCAAAGATGCCACCCTTATACTCAATGAGGCCAGGAGTAATGCGGTAGATTGCTGAGCTGGGGTCTAAATCCTTCTCGACCCTCAAAAAATACCAGGCACAGAAAATTCCTTGAGATCCCTCTTTGTCTATGTTAAGGATGAACACTTCAGTTTGCCTTTGACTTGCGCAGATACGAAAGTACGCATCTTCTCCAGCCCCCTGATCCTTCGGTCATTTCAAGGCAACTGAAGAGTAAACTCACCTAAATGCACAAAATACAGAGACTAAAAAATTACTTCCTGTGTATTTCTTAACCTGTCTCGATGCTTGGAAAACAAGAACAAAAAACCAGCTTGTGTATATGTAACAGGAACGGACATATCAACACTATTTTCTTCCCAGTTGTGGGATAAACCCAAGCTCCCAGTGAAAAAGCTGCTTAAAAATACAAAATCAGCTATTGCTCTTACAAATTAAGTAAAATATTTCCATCCAGCTTACGCTGTAGCCACAAATCATTATTGGCATTTTTTATGCCTGATGCATCACTCCAAAAGCAACTAAGACAACCCCAATTCATACATTTGCTCACAATGTTTGAATTATGGGATTATGCTTTGTGGCTATTACTTCACAGAATGGTTTGGGTTGAAAGAGACCTTAAAGCCCACCCAGTGCCACCCCCTGCCCTGGGCAGGGACACCCCCCACCAGCCCAGGTGGCTCCAAGCCCCGTCCAACCTGGCCTTGAACCCCTCCAGGGATGGGGCAGCCACAGCTTCTCTGGGCAACCTGGGCCAGGGGCTCACCCCCCTCACAGCAAACAATTTCTTCCCCACATCTCATCTCAATCTCCCCTCCTTCAGTGTAAAACCCTTCCCCCTCAACCTGTCAATTGTAGGCACCAAAGGCAGATGTGGTTCTTACGCAGAGATGGATATAGCGGATGCCACGAGAAGTCAGAAGGAACACAGAATAGTTAACCGCAAAGGGTTGCCTTTCTGAAGGACGAAGGACTTCTTTCCAGTCGCTGTAGCTACCTCTGGCTCTTACACAGTTGATCTCTATGGGCTTCACACATCAAGCACGTCCCAGTGCCCGGCGGCCAGAGAGCAGACCTCTCTCAGCACAACAAGGGCTCCATTAGGACACGGCAAACCTGCCGCTGTGCCCAGGACAAGACTGCATCTGCAGCAAATGGCTCATAAGATTTAGCCTGATGGATATCTTATTTTACATCCTTGAGCATCCCTAATGGTTTGTGAAACAAGAGTAAACAACATAATGGATCAAAGCTGGGATAAGCTACTCTCCAGAGACTTGATTTAGATAATAAGATGAAATAAGCTATGACAATTTAAAAAAAAATAATGGTAGAAAAGCAAGATAGATATTTGCCAAAAAGGGGCTGACAAAGACATTGCTAATACTTTCTGTTCTGGCACCCCACTGCCAACAGCGATCCATCTCAAATCTTAATTCTCCTTGCAGAGCTGGTGGGCCTAAAATCAATGGTATTTTTCGTTCTTTTAAAACGTAGCCATATGTTTGAGCCACTTTGTTGGACTGGATCTTTTCACAGAGGTAAACTGCACGTCTTACATGCGCTTCCACCAAAGGCGGCAACTGCATAGTGTCACCAAATTTCTACCTTAAGTACTGTATAGCTTGTTTATTTTACATACGACTTGATAGAATTGAAACTGTTTAATTTAAACGGGAGACTGACCCTCTATTAATACGATATAAAATTGTTAGCTATAGAAATCTGAAGAAGTAGATCATAACTTGGGTTCAAAATGGCTGTATGCTCCCAATATTTAATTTAAAAGAAAGTAATCTTTTGGAGTTCTTAAGCAAACCATGGTAAACAAAGTCTATTGATCTGTTTTTATGCTGTCTTACAACGGTCATCCACTTACATGGGAGGAAAATGTGTGTTAACTCAGCCATTTTTTATCATCATCATTTGAGAGAGTGGTTATTTCCTCTAATAGATGGACTTATTTTTATAGAAAGTACAAATAACATTAATAGATGTGTACGTAATAGTTCTGGAGAAAAAAGGGAGGAGAAAGAGAGGAAAAAAGATGGAGAAAAAGAACAGTCATCATCCAAAGCCCAGTAGAGCCAACGTGAAAAGATTTCACCGGGCTTTGGAACAAGCCCAGACCCAGGGTTGTTCTCTCATTTCTAATGTTCTTGCATTGAACCGGTAGCTGCATTCTACTTCAGCCAGTTGGATTGCAGAAAAGGCAGGAAACTTCTTTAAAACCCACTTGAATAAGGCACTTTGAAGAGGAAGCAAATGAACCAGGTAGCGACTTTTTTTTTTTTTTTTTAAAGCCAAACACGTAAAAAGTCATTCTTGTCCAACAACCTAACAGAAAGCACAGAACCAGCTCTAACTGGAGTAGCAAAACAATGCCTGTGCCTGGACACCCCTCTAAAAAAGCCATTGATTATATTCCATTCTTCCCCTCCTTTCTGTACATTAGGAAACACAACAAACCAATGAAACTGCATCCAGTTTTTATGCACAAAGCTGCCAGCAGGGTCCAGTTTTGTTCGAGGAATCAAGCAGAGACTTCCCCACGAGCAAGGGATCTAAGCTAGTGAAAAATCCTAAATTAGTGAAAAATACAAAACTAACATCCTCGGTGGAGATCTGCCAGTTGGCATCTGCTGAGGGTCCCATCTCTCTGTACTGGAGGGGGAAGGACTCTATACAGAAGAGTTAATACAGCAGCCATTAAAAGGTCAGCGTGTGCCAACTGTTGCCATGCTGTGGTCACAGAGATAACCATAATCTGTCTCCGCGTTAGCCTAAGACATGACAGTGACAGTTGTGGGATCTGCTGGATTTATTTTAAATAGCCTCTGCTACGCCAGCACGCAAAGCAAACTCCTCAGTTTATCCAGTAAAATGAAGGGGGGCGGGGTGGGGGGGCTGGGAGGGGAAAAAAGAAAAAACTTTTTTTTAATAGCTGTTAAATGTCACCATATTAATTCTTGCAGGGCTGAGAACACCCCGCAGGCTTAACCTTTAGGATTACTTAATTCCTGAAAGCAATAACAACCCTCTGCATCTGCCAGATAACCAGCAGAATGAAATCCCCATTTGCACGTTTAGTATCGAGACTACCGCCGAGCGCTTTGGTTTGGATTGCAATGCCACCCCGCCGCAAGCTTCTTTACCAACACATCCAAAAAGGCAAGAGAAATGATCGCCACAAACGATGCCCCAAAAGAGCGTTGGGTGAAACCTGAGGTCACCAACACTCATCAATATTTAGGCGATACGAGAACGGAGACCCCAGAGCCCAGGTCTGCACTGAAGTAATTCTGTTGTGCGCTGGTCCAAGACCATCCTGGTCCAGTACCGAGTTTCCAACATACATCAGTGTCATCTTTGATCACTCTGATCCTGGCTGATGAAGCCAAGATCCCTGCTTTACCGCTCGCTGTCAGGCCAATTCGACTGGACACTTCGCCCCGCGCATCTCGTTTGCCAACAGCATGGCTAGAAATGCCTATGGCAGGCAGCAGGAGGGATTAGCATAAATTGCTCCCTAATGTTTGCTTCTCAACAGGTTGCAGTGAGGAAACGCGCCAGATGCTCAACTAATGCTAAGTTAGATCCCATTTATACAGCCAAGCATCTGCTTTATTATGTTTTAATATTTCTTTAGGTGGAGCGTACTGAAAAAGGTCATTACTAACCTAAGCATCAAATTCCTGCCACGGTTCAACCAACATCAAGGCATCTTTCTGCTTGCACAAGTCTGTGATGGTGAATGCTAATTAAACACCTAACCCAATAGCAGCTCATCAATATACGGAGAGACAGTTGAGTCATACGATAATCCTCCTTTGTGGGATCTCTGACACAAACACAAGACCAACCAGACCATTATTTTGCCTTGGGGCATTCAAAACACAAGTTACTACAGACTGTGCCAAAGAGGCAAGTCCAGTACGTAGGAATTTTAAGTCATTCCCTTTTTAGACGCCATCGCTTTATTTTTTTCTGCACGTCCATCCACAGCACACGCTCATTTAAAGCAATAGAAAGAAGTGTAATTCAAACTCAGCCAAAGTTACCGAGCTCCCTTCATTCTTACCTCAATGAAGACCTGCTTGTTTCTTTAACTGCCAGATTTCTTTTCTATGGAAGTTAGTATAGTCTAAATTTTTAAACAGGCAGAAAAGAGTACAGGTAAAAATAGCTTGAGAGGAAATTGTCCTAGGTAACCATTTCCCAATCTTACGTCAACACATCACTGTAAGTCACTGTTCCTGGTATAGCTCCACTGAAGGATGGATGGGGATGTGATAGCAGTGGAAATCACGTCAATCAGGCTTTGCAAGTAACGAATATATTATACCTACGACACGTCTAGTTAAGTTAGAAGTTGGAAGTTTCACATACAAAAATGCTGCCACCTGGAACGGTTTTTGCTGTCGTACCAGCAGAGATCAAGGAAACGGAGAAGGAGAAAGACCATACGGAGTCCTGGGCCATGGCATTCTCACTTGGAAACGGAGGAAATTTGGCCTCGATGACTGGACTGTTTGACAGGCTGAAGATTAGCTCACCCACCAGGCTGAGAGAGTGGTGCCAATTTTAAAATTCACATGTCCTGTAAATCATCCCAGTCCTTTCAACAGGATGAGAGTTAAACATTTCCCAGTTAACCCTTCCCTATGCTCTCATTTGCATCCATCAGGACACTTAAAACCACATTATGTTGAACTAAAACCAACAAGCAAATCATAAAACACAGATAAAAAACTAGCTCAGGTGCCAGAAAATAAACAACTAAATTGGAATTCCGAAGTATTTGAGGAATCGGTCTATCAGTACACATCCCAAAATGTTATCTGAGCAATCCAAAACCCTTTGCACAGGCAGCATAACAACATCCAAAGTGTTTGCATTTGGCCTTGCAACCTACAATCTGCGAATGGTCCTGCAGCAAGCAATCTGTGCAACCCCATTTAATGGGAAGCAGTGGGAATTGCTGTCATTTGAGCTGGCATCTTTGGAAGGAGATCCCTGCTTCGCCGCAAGAATTCAACGGTAAAGAAGCATTGCCCCCAAAGTAATAATTAATTAAAAAAATCAACGTGAGCTTTGCATTGGAATTATACTAATTAATAAAAAAGGCAATTCTTCTTTTATACTAGGTTTTCATCCATAGGACACTACCAGTTTTCACATTTCCTGAATAAAATAAGAGAAAGGAAAGCAATAGCTTGGAGCTATATAGATAACACAGGGGAACAGAGAAAACTTCCTATCAGTTACTACACCCTGTGGAGGGCCATACCCTATGAACCAGCTAATTAGCTACCCAGTTGGTCCAAAGGGGTCAGGAAAAGAGATTACAGACACATTTTTGCCTTTTTCCTAGTGACACTCAATTCCCCAAGGGCAGAACAGATGAGCGGCTGCTGTTACTCCACAAGTCTAAGTCATTACAGTGCTGCCCTAGAGGCAAGGCATGATTTATTACCATCACTCACTGGTCTAAGAGTCTAGATTTAATCCTAAACCGAAATTAAGAAGTGGTTGATCTCAGCCAGGTGTCAGACTGACGGCAGAACAGAGATAATCTAAAATACAACGCTAGTATAGAAGAATTTTATAGAGTAGCTTCCTCCCCGAGCCCAATACCTACGGAGCTGTACGTGTGCACTGTATTTGCATGAGTATCTTGCTGCAGAAGCAAGGAGACACGTCTTCACGTGATTCTGTAGCTAGCCCATTCATACGCATCCAATACTTAAGTTGCAAATACACAGCCGCATATTTAAGCTACAGACACTAATTTCGGAAGAGTTCTGCACTCCTCGGTTACTTTTAAGCCTTCCAAAAAATCAAACGAGCCTGCGCATCTAAACCAATGTCAATCTGCTAGAAATAGACAGCAAATTCCCTCCAAAGCCATTAGTTTTTAATCAAATCTCAAAACAAAGTGGGTAATAATTGAGGTGGGATATTAGAAGAGTCCTCCTTTCTATATAAACAAACCCTCCAGCAATCAATCTTCCCTCATCTCAAAGACGCAGCAAAGAGACTCAAATTATTCCCTCCTTTGTTCTATAAAACCTCAGCAGAAGCAGAGGAATGGTCTTCCCCACCTTCCCATAGAGGTTAAAATCTGAGCGACACTCCCCCCACCCCCGACATGACGTTCCTCCCATCTGTGCACACATCTTTTGTAGGAACAGCGGCTGTCTCTTGTCGGGAAGACGCCAGGAGCTCCGTGGCATGTCTGGGAGGATCAACTTCACCCTTACTTTGTGCCAGGAAGCTTTCTGAGGACGGCAGCATGATCCAGGCCGCAGACAGGAGCATCTACCACAACCAAAGACTCTTCCTCATGACTTTCTTACGACCTTTTCCCACTGCTCTTTACAGCCCTGTTCCCTCTTCTAAATTCTCCCCCACATCATCAACTCTTTACGTCTCTCTCCGGCTGTTTTTAGCACTACATGCAGCGTGCTGGACATCAACCGCTGCGGGGACCCCGAGGAACAACAGAAATGCAGACAGGCAGCTGAGGAGCACATTGCTCCCATTGCTTATTTTTCAGCAGTTGCCACCATAAAACAGTTACTTGGTTTAAGGGACCGTAGCCCAGCTGTCATCTGAGTTTCACACATGACAGTCAACCAGACGCAACATGCTACATGCCTAAGCTTCAAGGCGGGGTTGTTGAACTTGCAAGGAGAATTGTGGTTTTTTGGAGGGTCCTTTTGTTTTTTTAAAAATTTCATTCCGGTAATGCAAGTCAATTGACTTATGGCAAACAGACTGCGGTGTTAAGAGACCATTTGATTTTCTAATTCCAGAGCTTTTTGCAAAGGAGCTGCTTCCACAATTTTGTTGATTACTGTTATAAAATAGAAACATGTGATCTATTATAAACACTATACAGAAGGCAGGTTTTTCTTTTGCACTTTTGGTTTTTTTTAATGTGCTAAATGACTGATTCAGGGACTTCTCATGAAGTGGCTGTCTGTCCCATCTTTTTGATTTATTGCTCTTATACGACAAGATTGAAATCTCTAAATGTTTTCATGACTCGAAAATTCTCATTAGGAGTTATCAACAGAAAACTTGAAAAGGTGGGTTATTTTGGTACTCAGTGTGTGAAAGACAGATCAGTGTTTAGCAATGACTGTTTTTTTCCAGTTCTCTTTGGGAAAATGTGTTTCTTTTATCACAGGCGGTGCATCTATATTCATTCATAACTGTTTGGAGAATCAGCATAATATTCCTTTCCCTCCATTATCTTTTCTTAATAACTTTTTTCTGCTTAGTGATTTTTTTTTTTTTTTTTCCCCTAGGCAGTAGTTTAATATTCTCTTTGGACAGTAAGAAATATTATCCCTGAATAACGATTGCGATTTGCTAACTTTGTCCCTTTATCCTTGACTCAATTATTATTCCTTCTGGATTAAACTCCTGGCACTTTCACTGAATATTTCTATAGTTTTGGGGAAAGTTTTACCACTCTCTTATGGTTTCAAAGGCTACTGATGGGATGACCTCAGCTCTCCATCTTTTATCAAGCTGAGCTTTCTCTGGAGATGAAAAAGGGTTCAATGGAAGATGCAAACCTGGACTCAAATACTTGGATTTAGTTCTCTATCCTCCACATGACCTTGAGTAAGGTCCGCTAGCCCCCGATTTGTTCTTATTTTTCCTGCAATTAAAAGCGGGAATACCACCAACTTGCTTTGCATCGTAAAGCACCGTGAAATCAACATCGTTTTATATAAATAAATATACATGAGAATTTTTGCTATTAAGACTGTATTTCAGTAACTCAAGCTGTAGCGAGGGGAAAAGCTGCAGGAAGTTTCAAAATTGTAAGACCAGGGAAGAACATCACCTCTGAACTCCTATACAGCGTAAGCCATCAAATTTCACCCAGATACTCCTCCTCTGAGAGCCTTTGAAGTTACATTCCCAAGATCTAGGCTGGCATTTCTTTCTGAGGAAAAACTTTGACCAGGGTTTTGCTGTGTGGAACTGATGTTTGTACGTTACCTGGCACAGGATCTTCCCAGAATAAAGGTCTTTATATGTTTCTGTGATGGAAGTAATAAATATGGCAGACTGCCTACAGTGCAAGCTGGCAGATGTTCTAATACAGCAGTTAACGAGAAACCGGATCAGAGATTTACATAAAAAAGTGAGTCTTTAACAGGTAGAGTAGTGAACAGAGGGAAGTTTGTGGGACTCAAAAGCTTCGTCACTGCGCTTCCCATGAGCAGTCGGGCTGCCCATGCCCAACTCTTGCACAAAACGTCATTCAACCAGACTATTCCAAAGACCTTTCATTTCAGGTCTCAACAGAGAGCTGTACACACGCACACGTCTTCATCCACTACCCCCGTCCCCACGCTCACTGTCCTTGTGCCATTTCTTGTCACTGCTAAGTCTCCCACGCAGCCAACAGTGGATTAAAGGGAAGCAAAAAGTCACGATTAAAGTCAGTAATGAATATCCTATTAACAACATCCACGATTTTGTAGTGTGTTTCCTTGATACCCTTCCACAGTTGTCCACTAGGAAAGAAAGAGAGGACATATAAAGTCTACTGCCTCGGCTGTCCCTTCTTTCTGAGGCTGATTTCTCAAATCGTAGCCTTGTGCCTGTAGCATCTCGGGAGCCAGGCTTGACGGACGGCAGGGCTGTATGCAAGCACACCAAATTTATCATCAGTCTTTTCACAGCACACAGAAGTGATTATTTCTCACCCAAGTAGGGAAAAACACAGGTAAAAGGTGGAAGACACTGGTCCAGAAGCTCAAATACGCAATCGCCATCAGGAGACACAAATTCAATTTCCATTCAAGGCAGAGATTTCTAGACTGATAAGCGGTAAGCTAATTGAAGAAGGTTTGAAAATTGGATGGCAACCTACCAGCTTTAAGCCTTGAAAAGGTCTCTGCAGCTTGCCCATGATTTAACTGATCTACCAAATGGAAGCAGTATCCCATTTTCAGGTAGTGCTTTGTCTAGGGTTTCTATTTAGACTCTGAAGATCTTTCAAGAAGGAACAGACTCCTTCCCTACATACTGCAATGCAAATTTAAATTATCAGGTTTCACTTGCCTGCTGCCATGAACTTGGGAGCAGCGAAGCAACACCAGCTAAAGTAGTTAAGGGCATATTTTGGTATGCATGAGCTGCACATCAGCAAGTGTTATCAGCCACAGCTTTGCATCTTTTTCCAATTCACTGCAAGTAACCCGAGCCTCCCACATCATGGATTTCTCTGGAGATTTAACCAGAGGTGGTTTTCACATTTTTTTTCTTTTTTTTTTAAGGAAAAAAAAAAAAGAAGTATCTGCACTTTTTAAATTACCTTTCACCCCAGAGCGACACCCTTCTGGATAGGGCAAAGAAAAAGGGAAGAAATTATGTGCTCAGATACTAAAAGTAGAGCTTTTTAGGGAATGAAAGACTGATCATCTGAATACACCAACTTCAGTGTTTGGCTTAGACCCTGCCTAGAGCCAGGCAAGATGCAGACAAATTGTATAACCCCCCAGTACTTAACCACTTATATAGAGGCAGGCTATAGAAAAAATAGGGGAAAAAAAATCTGCCAAAAAGGAGTTATTAAATGACCTGTTACCGTCCTGACAAAGTCCAAGTAAACCCAGATTATGGCTACCGGCCAGATATCGACAGATAGCTGAAGGCCAGTGGCTTTCTCATCAGCAGAATGTAAACTCTGGAAGTCTCACCAAGCATCACTGCAAAGTAGACTCAAGGAGTTAAGGCAGAAGTGAGGTGGGGGACGTTCTGAGGTCAGACTAAGAAAAAAGCCTTTAGAGAGAAGGTATGGGAATGTTTCCCGTCCCCTTGCTACACCGGATACGGAAACAGCATCTGGGAAATAAGGGCAAGTGCAGGGTGCTGCCCCTGGGGAGGAATAACCCCCCGCACCAGGACAGGTTGGGGCTGACCTGCTGGAGAGCAGCTCTGTGGAAAGAGAGCTGGGAGTCCTGGGGGACAACGGGATGACCACGAGCCAGCGATGGGCCCTGGTGGCCAAGAAGGCCAATGGCATCCTGGGGGGCATCAAGAAGAGTGTGGCCAGCAGGCGGAGGGAGGTCATCCTCCCCCTCTGCTCTGCCCTGGGGAGGCCACATCTGGAGCACTGGGGCCAGTTCTTTCTGGGCTCCCCGGCTCCAAAAGGACGGGGAACTGCTGGAGGGGGGACAGCAAAGGGCCACCAAGATGCTGAGGGGACGGGAACATCTCTCTGATNATCTCCAGAGGTCCCTTCCCACCCCGGCCAGTCTGTGACTCTGTGAAATCAGGTCTGTATTGTCTACAGAAAAAAGCATAAAAGAAAAATCTAGTTTTTCCAGCATATACTCCCTTGTCTGAGACAAGATATGAGCTGAAGTGCATTCAGTCTGGCTGTCCAGTGGTGTCAGTGGCTGAAGCATGAGTATATGAGAAAATAGCTAGTAGCCAAAACATAACAGCTCAAAAAGTAGATGTCAGAATAGCTAAAGAGAAGCTGTAAGATTAAACAGAAGCAATGGCATAGAAGATCTTTAAACATCTTCCTTGGACCGAGCGCAATGCAATTCCCTCGGGGGGGAAACATACTTCTATTTTCACCAACACATTCTTAAGGGCACAAGTTCTCAAAGAGAGGGCATAATGAAAGGATAAAAGTTTAATGCATTAAGTAAGTCAGCAAAGAACAGTCTGTGGCTACTTACAATATTTATGATAAAGTCATCTCAGAAAGAATCATTCAGAGGAGAACTGATGGGGCACTGATCACCTTGCCAGAATATAGGGGAATAAACAGTAGCAGAATTCTCTCATTAATCTCAGCATATTTACTGTGGTCCTTAAATTCCCAGATTTAGCAAAGACTAAGGAGAATATGCTAACTAACCTAATTACTCTAATTAACTCCTGCTAATGGGCCTGAATAACCTGAAGGAAAAAGGTTAAAAATCTCTTCAAACCAAAGCGCACAAGCTATTTTTCTTACATTCTGCAGTGATGTGGAAATGATAAGACGTTAACTTCTAAGGGTTGGTGAAGGAGGGTATATTAAGTAACAAGCTTGTGCAGGGAGAGTCCCTGTATTTCATAAAGAGGTCAGACAAAGAGAGTCAACATTCCTTCTGTGACACCTCACAGGGAAACTTAGGTGTCTATAACAGCTGCTATCCTGAAACGGTCGTTCACGTGTGCGGTTCACGGAATTCTGAACGGAGCAAATCAACGTAATTCCATCTCTAATTCAGCCCATACCTTCATCTGAACGAGTCCGTTTGTGTGCACAAGCTAAGTCAACCAGACAGCTATTTTGAAAACATCATCTGGGCGGGGGAAAAGGATGAAACACAGCAGTAGGTCAGACCTGGTGTTCACTGAGCCAAGTATCCTGGTGTTTGACATACCAGAAGTGGCAGGAAAGACTCCAGGAGGTTTTCTTGGTACACGACATAACCGAGTTTTCCCCCCAGAGGAAAATAAACAGCAAAGCAAAAGTAAACTGCATCGCCCAGAAGCAGCAACCAACCCTCCTGTAATGGAAGCTGAGCTTTGAGGAGACGCGAACGCAGGAGCCTTCGCACCACCTGCAAGCAGTGAAATCAGTATTAAGAAAATCACTGCGGCCAAGAATATCCTTTACGGTTGCAGCACGGTTCACAGGATGAAAAAAACAGAGAGAAATTAGAAAGATAGGATTTATCTGCTGGAAGAGAAAATTAGTAGATAGGAGCTTTCAAATACTGTGGCTCCAATACTAATTAACCCAGAACACCCACAACTGAAGAACAGAATAAGCTAAACAAAATAAAGGTATTTTTACCTGTCCAACTATTAAATAAGGATCAGTTCTTGTAAAAACCTGATATGTTTATCAGCTGAAGCCTACATATTGCCACTTCTATCACAAATTGAGTAGATGCTTATGAACATTTGTGTCTATCTATAGAGCAACAGGATTGAGAGAGTATTTTATTTTTAAAGCTTCTTTAGTGTTATCTCTTGCCATTTTAATTGCGTTTATTATTTATTAAAATCCCCAATTCTAAAGTCACATGACGATGTCAAAAGCCCCACATTTTTAGGCCTCCCAGCTATAAAGAATGAAAAGCGTAAAAATGTCTCCTGAAGGGCTGCACATTTATTTTTCATAATTTCTGTGGGACAGGGGAAAGGGAAGATGATTTATGATTTTTCAATGCTTAAGTTGTCACAGCTGCTTCACTCTCCTCTGTTATTTGGTAACAAAATAGAGTGATCCATTCTTAACGCATGAATAGAACAAGAATTTTCATGTTCTACTGTATAATACAAGGAGACAGCCTCGGAAAAGGAACCAAAAAACTTCTCCCAAACATTTCAGGTGTTCCGACCTGACTACCAGTATTCTTTTGTCACGTCAAGGGGGAGGACCAAGCCTGTGTATTTTGGGCACCAGCCTGTCACTGAGCACAACGCTCCAGAACACAATTAAAAAAGGAAAAAAGAAAAAAAAAAAAGTGAAGCCATTACAGTTTCCTCCAGCTGAGCTCCTGGCCTCTGGTGGCAAAGCAGATCTGCTCTGGAAAAACAACTCGGCTTCCCGTGTCACTTTGGTGAATTATATTCTCCCTGTATCTGCCTGTGCAACTGGCTAGCGATGGCTGCTCTCTTGCACATTCATTCCTTCCTTTCACACTGAAAACCCTAACGACTTTCTTTTCAGAGTAGAACATAACCATTAAACTCACCCTAAATTCTGTATCTGTTGGGAGCGGGGCAGAAGGGGTATCACGGGGGAGGTCTGGTGTACAAAAAGCAGACAAAGCTGCCACTTTTTTCATGCTGAGTCAGCCAGAAGCTCAGTAAAAGCAGACATGCCTGTTTAGCAGGGCTTCCCGACCATACCTTTCTTAGCTGGGCACAAAGCACTACTCGGGCTATTTATTTGGACTCAGGTCACAACATACAAGCCACAGCGACATCATCCCTCCAGCTTTTCATTAAACCTGCTTCATTAAACCTGCTTCCTCACTTGAATACTGTCTATTGTCTCTGGCAGCAATTAAGTCAAGTCTGAGCAATGAAAAAAGGGAAAATCCCCACAAAGAGGGCAAACCTGTTGCAGTCTGTCCCTTTACAATATCAGCCAAAGACGGTTAAAGAACAGCACTGGCCACAGAAGGCGGCAGGGACTTTCCAGTTGCTATTGTAAGGTCAACGGGGTAGTGCCCTTAGGATTTCCTGCCAAAAAGTCCACGCCAATGTAGAACTGAAGCAGCAATTAGAAAAGGAATTACCCAGACATGGTCCCTGCAGAGCTGGCGTGGGAGGAGAGCAGCACGAGGAATAGACATCTCTGGTTCCAGTTAACCCAGACCACGCATGGCTTTCAGCTGTCCCCAGGCATGGTTACGCACTGCATTCACAACTCCTGCTCCAGCAACGCACTTAATCACCTACTTCTAAATCAGTGGGACCCACAGTAGTTGCAAGCGTGTCATACCAGTTTACTAAACCGGTTTGTGTTCTCAGGAACACACAACCTGTGGGAGAGGCTCACAGGCACATTTCAGTTAACCTTTTTTTTAAATAAAATTAACAGCAAAGGCAGCTCCTTGCAAAGTCCAATGAAGATGGAAAACCAGGCTGCTTACAGGTCAAAGAGACACTTCTAGCTATACAAGACCACTCACATCAAAAGGTACCACACAGCTGCTCTTTGAGCAGCTTCCTGTACCCTTTTCAAAAGTATCTGATGCTCGTTGCTATCAGACATAGGATGCAAGACTACGGTCCATCAACGTTCAGGTCCGACTGCCATAGCAACCTGGCTGGTCCCGACTGCGGAAATTCAGGCACAGCACAGATCCAAAGAAAGGCTGAAAGAACAGTTTCCAATGCAATTTTCACATCGTCTGCAGTACTGGCAATCCACACGGATGTCTTTTGGATCTGTAAGCAGAGAAAATTTGATCTGGGAGTCTTGGAGAGAAGCAAGCAAAATTTATGGCATTCCCCAGGTCATTTATTTTTCATAGCATCATTTTTCTGACCATAACTACGTTTTAAATGGCAACAGCAGAGAGCCAGTGAGGTTTCTAAATTAAAATGAAAAAGCCCCATGGTTTCTTTCTCCTTCACTGAATAAACATATTTAAAAGTAGAACTAAGCTAGAAATCACTAGTAACAAAGAATTTTCTTCACAGTTTATCTGTGGTAGCCTCCCAACAATGTGATACCATCTGTACTTTTCCGATTTCAGAAAGCAGCAGTGAGTAATAGCATTTGATTGTCTGTGGGAGTTGGGAGGAGGAGGAGGACTGAACACTATTCCACCAGGAAACTCATTGTTTTATAAAAATCCAGGAGCCTCATTCTGTTCCTACTTGCACACCAGTATAAACTGACCCCCCCAGTATAAGCTCTACTGTGAATCGAGCTGCTGTGGATACACAAGAGCTGAGTATCCACCCTGTTTGGCTCTGCTGTAAGAGTTGATCTAAATTTTCATCGAGAACAGAGAGAGCCTTTTCCCCTACCCTGGGTCAGGCCTTCCTGACTCAAGTCTTGTACATCCTTGAAAACTCATCATCCCATGCATCACAAGAAAATCCGCATTGTAGATCTGCTAGCAATACATTTTCAAAAACCTTGAATGAAACTTGGAAGTAAAATATCTCGTCTATTTATTCCATTTCCTTCCACCAGCTACAAGGCTTTCTAGCTCCTTAGTCCTCCCTTATGCGTTCAGCTAACACCACTTTCATTAATACCAGCTTTTTGTTCAAGAACTTTATCTTCAGCGATAACTATCTAGCCCTAGAATTCTTTCTCAATCAGCTAATAAACCGTTCCTATTCCCTGTCGCCTCTTGCTTTTTGTCACTAAGCAGCATCAATCCCCAGGAGAGAACCAGAAGCAGAGCCTGGGCAGAAACGCAAGACAAAGCGATGTAGTGATGCATCCCATTCTTTTGGGAGCATGCCACATGCCGACTACAACACCTGCACACTACTCAAAGCTGAGCAAAAGGATCAAAAAAGAGCTGGAAACAGATGGTCTCTGCAACAAGCGTTCGGGTAAGACACACACCCCTTGCAGAAGGGAAGCGCTCCCACCTTCCAGGCAGAGAAGAGGCTCCGTCCCACCCATGGTAAACCGCAATCAGTGACTGAAAGAGGGGAGATTTAGATGAGATGTGGGGAAGAAATTGTTTGCTGTGAGGGCGGTGAGCCCCTGGCCCAGGTTGCCCAGAGAAGCTGTGGCTGCCCCATCCCTGGAAGGGTTCAAGGCCAGGTTGGACGGGGCTTGGAGCCACCTGGGCTGGTGGGAGGTGTCCCTGCCCAGGGCAGGGGGTGGCACTGGGTGATCTTTAACTTAAACCATTGTACAGTTTCTTTTTGTTTGGAGTTTGGTTTGGTTTTCTCAACCCAGAAAATGCAGGCGGCTGCCTGATAGCGTATGAAGCTGCGGTGGGGACCCTGAAAATGAGGGATATAAAACCATGTTCCTCCCTGACCCTTGTTGTGTCCCTTGCACTACTTTGCCTGCTTCTTAGGAGTAGCGATCATACTGTCTTAGCTAAACGTTTGCCAAGCTGGTGTTACTCTGCATCTCCCAAACGTGAAGAGATGTATTTTTCAGAGGATTTATTCTTTGCTTTCCCTTTTCAGAAACGGTTGGCTCACTTTGCAGGGAGCTGCTGCCATGTTCTGCTGCGTCCGTGGCTGGGTTTATTTGGAGATGGCTGACCTCTGTCTGTATATAATCAGGAAAGCACTTTCTGTTTTTACCGAATGAAAGACAATGTATAAACACAAGCTATCACTCAACATAGCAATCTGGGATGATAACTCTCCAGAGAGTGCCTACATCTGCAGTGGTTTTGTGTGGCTGAGGAACTCCATGCTCCGCCTGGGTTCCTTCACTCAGTCACTTGATTTACAGCAGCTGCTTTGCCTCTACCTCTTTCTCTTTAACTTCTTGATTTATATGGGAAGGTTAAATGACTCTGGGTTTAGGTAGGTAAGTGAACACTCTTCTAAATCAGCTGTAGTGCTTGATTTCTGCACTGACCATTTAAAGTCCACTTAACTCTCTTTGATTGCTTCCTTGCTTAAAGGCAAAGGAGAGGTGGCAGCTGACTCTCCAGTTCCACTTGGTGAATTTTACTCTTTTAGGTGAATTCCTTGCATCCTGCCCAGCTAGCTATTTCTATGTCCCGTAAGCACGCTGTAAGATAGGTGACTAAAAGTCCGGCCTTCCAGTCCCTCAAGGGGGCCTACAAGAAAGCCGGGGAGGGGCTGTTTGCGAGGGCATGGAGCCACAGGACGAGGGGCAATGGTTTAAACTAGAGCAGGGCAGGTTTAGATGAGCCATTAGGAAGAAGTTCTTTCCACTGAGGGTGGTGAGACACTGGCCCAGGTTGCCCAGAGAGGGGGTGGAGGCCCCATCCCTGGAGACATTCAAGGCCAGGCTGGATGAGNTAATAGATCCATTTGTAGGATAATAGATCCATTTGTAGGATAATAGATCCATTTGATCTAAGTCACTTAAACTGCTCCGGAAAATTTAAGAGTCAAACCCAGGAGCAGATCTCTTTTAGCTTCAAGATGCCAGCCCTGGAAGGAGGCAGCTGGAAGGCACCAGGGTTAGATCGTGAGGAACAGTCCATATTTCAAAGGTACAGAAGGGGCTAAAAGAGGAGGGACCACAGGAGCTACTGCTTCATCAAGCAATACAGCTTGCTTCCCTTCTGTCACTGCCACTTGTCATACTGCTATGATGCATGCTTTTCTTCCCTAAAACCAATTTCTACAGCAAAAAACCCAAAACCTAAAGGAGTATCAAGAAAAAAAAAAAGTGATTGTTACAAGGTTGACTGGCTCCTGGTAAGGTCTGTGGCAGGAGTCATATATTTTGCTTAATTAAGATAAGGCTGTTGCTTCTTTGCAGATTTCACTAATACAGAATTTATTGATGCAGCATTACACAGCGTTTTAAAGTGATAAAATACAGCTGACGCAGAAGCCAAAGGCACCCTGAACTGAAAACCAGAGAACACACTAATAGAGACAGATCTCCGTGCTTCAGCCAAGTGTGAGCGCTTTCCACCGAATCCAATATCTGGTCCCGATTCAAGGAAGCAAGCACTTCAAGTGCTGATTGAAAATTCATTCCTGCCAGTTTTAACTTACTCATGAGTGTTTGCACTTAAGTCCAGGTGTTCATCTGGATACCTACACACCTTTCCCAAGCTGTTCAACATGCCACCAATTCAACCAGGGAACCCCACAAGCGCCAAGCGGTGACACTTCTGAAACCCAAATACCTGTTTGATGATCTAGACCTCCTCATTTATTGAAGATTACACCATCTAAAAGACTTGATTTCCTGGATCTGCACATAAAAACAGCTGCGTTCCTTGCAGTCTCATCTCCAGGGCTGCACAAAGAAGGGTGTTTGCCTTCGGTTCAGGTTTCAACCACCACATTAGGAGGGCAATGAGCCTTTAGAACTTACGGTGACAGCTGGTAATGGTGGTGAGATATGAGTCTTCAGGTGGCTTCAGAATTGTGCCTGGTATTAACAAGTCATGAAGAGGTTTTGCTCCAAAGAACTTCAAATGCGAAGATCAGTTCCACAAATCTTTCTCAAATTAGTGAAAAGGGTAACAATTTTCAGGCTAAAAGAACCTCTCAAGCATAATCATAAGTTTTCTGAGCAATGCTTAATAATGGAAATCAGTTGCCATTTCTATTACAGAAAGGCAGTGATTGCTCTATAATGACCACCTGAATTAGAATCACCTGCATCCAAAGCTTTGCAGCAGCTCCCATCGGCATTCAGATGTCAAGGCAAGCGCTTATTTCTTGATTCAGCTACCCAGCAACCCAGAGACAAGCAGAAGCAGATGCAAACACGCTCATTAATAGAATTATTAGAAGACACCACACTTCCAAACGCGCTCTTCAACATTTGATATGCTGCCTCGCATCACGCTACAGAAATCGCGTCGCTTTGCCTTGTGCCCAGTGAAAACCTGACATGTTGTGATACAAGAGACAGTTTAACGGAACAACACGCTAGCTCATGTTTAATCCAGTCTCCATTTGCTATGGATGCTGATTATCTCCGAGATTTAGGAAAACAACTGTGATAAATTACTTGACAAACAAGATTAAAATCTCTGAAGTTCTTTATTGTTTACACTAGCTTCCAGGCAGTAAAAGTGCTATGTCACATTAATCGAAATTCCTTTTTATTCTCTTAGACTTTGGATGTCAAGTATATCTTGCTCCAATTATTTTGCACATTGCACAATCCCTCAAACCATTCTCAAGGGAAAGACATTTCTTTCAAAGTTGACAAACTTTCCTGAACCCCAGTATCTGCTCTGCATGTCTACAGCACTGAAGACAAGCAGTAGGTCTGCGACCGCGCACAAATAAAAGCTTAAAATAACCCCCAACAGCTCAACTCTGCAAAGAAAAAAAATAAAACCCACGTCTGTTCCTGCTGCCTAATTGTTTTAAACTGAACATTCAGAGCAGTACTTTAACAGTTGTCTGATGGCTGAAGTATTGGCCCAACACAAATCCCTGTTCTGATGCATGCTGTGTGCTATGGCTTCAAAATAGGTACTTGAATCAAAACACGCCACAAAACAAAGAGTGTGAGACTTTTTGGCCGAGTTTAGATAAATGCCCCGAAATGCCTATGCTTCCAGCAGCGTTTTTATCTAAAACGGACCTCCCGTTCCTGCCAACTGGCCAGGAAAGCTTTATCAGCACAGGTTTTTTTTCCATATCTTCTGCCAGCATCCTCCCTGGTTTGGGACATGCTGCGAACACTTCAGAAACGCTGCTGCCCACTGTATTGCCTTAGCACTGCTCTAGGTGGGACACGGACAAAAGTTACAGCAGCGAGATGATGGTGATTCCAGTAACAGCCCCGACTCTTGAGTTATTATTCCAATTATTTACTGATTCGAAGAGCAAGACGCTATTCAAAGATTTTTAGGCTAATTGTTAATTTTAAAAAAAGACACTAATGCTATGCTGTTGACATAGGATAAAAAAAACAAACATAGGGCATTCATTAGCCTTGTAAATAAACTAATAGCTCAGGGAATTTGGGGAATAAGTGAGAAATCAGCAAAGGATTCAAACTCTAATCCCATTCTGAATAAATTCATAACCCTCTATTAAAAAATATGTAAGGTTTTCCATGCAAAATATATCTAACAATAAAATGGATAGAAGATAAATGAAGATAAATCTACTGCTTAAGATGCCAGGTCTCAACATACATGTACACGCGTACATGTTGGATAAAAATATACCATAAATATATACTTATAGTTAACATAATACAGGGGTGGAATCTGGCAGATCCCACTGGCAGATCTAAGCCAGATTCCTGAGCCCCAAGTGATGTAAAGACATGCACAGATAAACCAGAAATGTGTTCCCAGCATGTCCTGTTCTGAAACAAGGAGCCAGCCCAAAAACCCCACAAGCCATTTAGACTACATGAAGATCTCTGACGATCAGCGGGTCTCAGAAGCAGTTTTACCACTTTAAGCAAACTTCTCTTGAAAACAAGTTTTCAGAATTTTAACGTTACCGTACATACACCTCAATTTTAATCTTGATTTCGATCAAACCCAGAAACCCAACCAGCTAAAAAGCTATTCTTTATGATTGGGTCCTCAGCCGCACGTACAAATTTAAATGGAAATCAAATCAGTCATCTCTGCCAAGAGTGAACATCAGTCATTAGGAACAAAAGTTAAGCGGCACAATCAAGGCATTCTTTTTCACCTGATGCTGTGGAACCAGTCCACTGCAATCTAAACAAAGGAAGATGTATCGTGCCATCAGACAGCTAACACTGAGGGATGCAAGTCACAGGATGACATCAAAAGATACTGTCGCAAAACGCAACTTATGATTAAAAACTGCCTAAAGATGATTCTGAGTTTGAGACTCACACACACACAGACGAGTCGTATGTTTTCCTTAGCTAAGCCCATGCCTTTCCTGTGGGATTCCTCTGCAGGTGCAGAAGGCCACGTGCCAGGTACCATTACTGACCAGTGCTCACCCTAAGGGCTCTAGCAGCCCCCACGAGCTCAGCCGTCTCGGGGCTGCAGGACAGGAGAACCGTGGCTCCTCCTGTTAGTCGGGCTGTTTTACAACCTTTGGTCAAAGCATCTCTGTTACGGACATTGCTACACTCTCAGGAAGCCCAAATATCACAACCCAATTGGAATATGACGTGTGCAGTTGATGCAGGTTTTTTTTTTGTTTGTTTGTTTTTTTTAAATCAGAAAAGGTAAAATAAACTCTTTTAGATTTTGCATAGGAGAGTTTTCCCTGCTCCTTTACTCTTTTGTCAGCAATTCAATAATCTGTTTTTCCTGTAGGTTCTGGCAGCGTCTTGGCGCTCCTCTGAACAGCAGTGCTATGTCATGCCATAGCTTTTCCCTGCTTCTAAAAGCTTTCTGGAGCCTACCTGGAATGAACTCACTATGTACCTGCAGCATGTTCTTCCTTCTACAGCAGCTAGCATAACAGAGACCTGTTCTTTGCGGCTGCAATAAAGGTGATTAACAACAGCTTGGAGAAGCAGCATTTACTGAACTACCAGTGTACCCTGGGAAGTCCCCTGGAGGTCTCCCATCCAATTTCCAAAAGCTCCTTCCTATGACACAGCTCGGCAGCATAAACCACTATTGCTGGAGGCCACCAGCACTACGCTTAGACCCAGGGGAAGGTGGTGGTGTGGCCAAAATTTTCATTTTATTTAAAAGAACTAGGCTTGGCATGAATTTGAGAGCAAACATTTTCTTTTAAAAAAGGAAAAAAAAAGGTAGAAAAGATTTATACAAATCCCAAAGACAAATGTTTTCATTTTCAATAATTTAAACTGTGTTTTTAACCTCATTTTGGGTATCATGTTCTTGTTTGATAGCTTAACAACATCAGTCATTGTACAGAAAGACACCTGAAACGCCACAGCAGGGTATAAAGCATCACAAAATGATCTCCTACAATGTGAGAACACAGACATTGGTCTTAATGCTTTACACCTGACTTCACATAAAGTCCAGGTCCAGAAGGGGAAGAAGAAAACCTGTACTGAAGCACTGGACTGGCCGCTGCAGTCTGCGTGGAAGGCTTTGGATGGCTGGTTGAGCTCCAGAGAGAAAAGTAATCCCCATATCCTCCATTAGAAAAGGAGGCAATGATATTCAAGGATGGGCAACAGGGAAACACTTGCTCACCCCTCACACCAACCTATTGTGAGCTTTGGTGGGTGAACTTGGGTAAGAAATCTCCTTCTACCCCGCCGGAGTTGTTTGCACGACGCACACACTCCATCCCAGCCGGCTTTCCCACACCAACCAGGCTGTGAGGCCAGCTTTACATCCAACAATGAAATATGTGTGTGCGTGTAACCACCGCATCAACGATAACGGATACCTTCGCAGCTCATGAGTCTCCTTTAATGAAATCTTCTCCTGGATTTATACCAAGGGAACCATACCTCTGGGCTGCCCCTTGCCCCCGGGGGATCTTTCCCTGAAAGCAGCTGCCCTGCCATTAATAACGTTTCCAAACTGCGTCCTTCCCAGTGCTTTATGCGCTGCTTGACGTCAGTTGGTTGGGCCCCCAAATGGGAAAGGAAATAAAGAATAGTGGAGATGATTATGTGTAATCTCGTGTCCTTCCCCCATCCCCTTCAACCCCAGGTTTTCTGAGGATTATTCTAAAGCACACAGTGCGTCTCTAATTACTGGATCAAAGCTGCATAACAAATGATGGGGAAGCACTTACAGCATTCCAGAAAAAAAGAAAACAAGATCCAGTTTAAGAGGAGAGGGGGGGGGAAAAGGAGGAGACTGCAGAGGCCTACAGATTGCTGCACACGGTCTTGAGGGATCTAACACAGCGCAGGCTTGTTTGAAGGTGTTACTATCCTGGTGCGCGTGAGAATTCCCCAGGCTCCATCCACACACACTTGCAGAGGATTCTGGCTTCTCTGTCAGGATTTACTTTTACCCAGAGAATTGGGCTTGCTGCACTCCTAATGGGCTGGATCCTCAGCAGATGGAAACCGGTATTGCTCCGCTGACGTCAATAGCCACAGCTTGCAAGGAATCACCGAGACAAGGGTTTATCCTGAACTAATCTCCTCCCCCTCCTCTTCTTATTTACTCGCTCCTGAGAACACAGCTCCCGCCTGCCACGTGCCACAACCCCCCCCAGGCAGCACCCAGCCCCCCTGCCTCCTGTGCACCTGGAAGGGGAAGGTGAGAGCCTTTCAGGTGAGAAACGGGGATCTGCAAACCTGGCGCGTCCCATACTAAGGCGAGAGTGGAGTGAGAACCCAAGCAGATGTGTCCGCAAGGGGCTGCCCACATCACCCAGCTGTAAAAACACCCCTGCAGCCACCTAAGGGTCCCTAGAACATCACAAAAAGATGTAAATGCCATCTGAATTGGCTGCATTTATAGCCACTACTGACATTTTCAGGGCGCTGCTTACCTCACAGGTACCCCAGGCCCCTGGCAGCCAAGATCTCAGCCCAAATCTTCAAAACAGCCAGAATATTGGGTCATCTACAGGTAAAAGACTGCTCCAATCTCTAATCCTAGAGGTCCCCAAGTGAGTTTCTTCAAACAAACTACAAGCACGCACTGAAATACTGCTGGTGAGCTCTTCAGCTGGATGCAGAATTGCTCCTTTAGGAGATGATGGCACAAGCCAGGCCGCAGAATGACTTGTCACTCGGTGCCGCTCTCTCAGAAGTCAGGGACCAAGCCAGGCTGGGTGACTTCAGGCTCATCATTCTGAGCGATTGCTGAGTGACACCCCAACAATACATCTTCTAGATCTCCGTGAAATACCATGATTCTATTATGTGAATCCATTTCTATGGAATTAAGAGTATTTAATAGCTTGGACAACTGGTGTTAACCAGCATGAAAGTAAATCTGTTTCATTTTGGAGCAAAAAGCCCTACCTACAAAAGCTTGGGGTATTAACAATATATGTTTAACTACCCTAGCGCAACTACCAAGGTGTCACTTAAAGAGTGAGTAATGGGGAGGGAAGAATTTTAAACGATTCCCAACAAGACCCTGACCCTCTTCTTTCCAGCCATTAGCAAGTTTCTGAAGCCTTCAGAGCAGTTTCATTTGTTATCAGTCACCAGGGGGTTTAACTGCGGAATTTAAATGATTCTCCCCCAGACAGACATAATTTTAAGAGCCATTCAAGTGACAGCCCTCTGAGCTACAGCACTTTGAGAAGACACTCCTCTAGCATCCAGAGCACTGTTTGCTCCACTGGCGCACAGCAGACAAATACGACTTATCAGGAGCGGTACACGATCTAGGGGATAGAGCCAAGGAGCCACTAGAAACGGCCAGTACATGCAAAAAAAATCCCTGGCAAATTTGGCACCCGAGTTTGCGGCTAGAAGTCTCAGTGTAAACAGGCTGATTTTCAGAGATACTGAATACCTGCAGCCCCTAAGGACTCCATGGAAACACAAAGGTCTTCAGCCCTTCTGGAAGATCCATGAGATTAGGGTCTGCCTAAAGGAGAGACTGGAGCATTCATACTGAGATGAAAATGCTTATAGATCAGTCACCAACTCTTTTGGCTCAAGTGTTCCCATCCAAGCCAGAATTTCATTTACAGAAACCGAGATAACCTTTCGTAAAGCCTTGTGTATGCAAGCCAGTGAAAACCCGCTAATAAAAACCAGAAAATGAATAAAGTTTGCAGAGTCTGAAGTGTGCAAAGCTTACAGTAAGCACGTGAGCTCGCCGCCTTTATCAGGTTGCAGAATCTGTTACAGACTTCTAGCAAAAAGAATAGAAAGGATCTTTAAAGTGCTGACACCGTAATATGCAGATGTCTTCTATTTGAGAGACCTGTCTGTTTCTAAAATGTTTGATCTGAGCCATAGAAACAAATTGCTGCAGATGTTGAAGCTGTCAAAAACCAAAACAGAAACCCAGCAAACAAGCCGATAAGTAACTGCACGCGTATTCAGATGAAGCCTGAAGGCTTGTACCACCCCCATCTCCACACACGTGTTGTTCAAGATCACCATAACCTGAGAGGAACGAATACTCCACTTCAGGAGGCTGACACTATCATGTAGCGGCTTCGACATCACGGTTCCAAGCAGACGTCGGAGCGGCACACGCTCATCTTGCTCTCAAGCGTGGCAACTGGCGTCCTGCGCTGTGTTTTACACAGGGAACATATTTTAAACATCTGCAATGAATGCATCAAGGAAGCTCACCATCTCCGTCTTGTCAGTCTAATTTACTCCCTAACCTTTTTCCGCTCCTGTTCCTCTCCGCAACACAAAGGAAAGCCACATGAGCAGGCCGGGCCTTTTAAAACTGGCCAAGTACATTACTCTGACATTCAGCCCTTGCTCCAAACAAGATCCAAGTTTAGTCCAAGACTTTAAGCTGAAGGAAAAATGCCACCGGCTCCCTTGTAAACTTCACTCACTGTACGTGCTGAGAAAAAGGGGTTTATGTGAGAACTTTTCTACACGAGGAAGTTAAAGAGGTATTCAGAGTCCAGATAACAGCATCACATTCTGATATGCGCACGGTAGATAAGTTAGTTTTGCTACGACCGAGTACAATACATACATAATTCTCCGATAAAAGTAAATCAGCCGCTTTGAAGAGAGTACGGCATGCCAGCTCCAGATGTTAGGAAAGAGCATATGCAGTCAGAGTTACACAGGAGGCCAGCAAATCTCTCACTGCTGATAAAGACCTGGAGGTGTTTACTGAACGCCAGATCTCTGCGATACACGCAAGAAATAGTGGGAGCGGGGAAAGGACAGAAAAGCAGGGAAGGTGGAAGTAGTGTTGCTTTTCCTTCTGCAGATTTTTCTGTTCGGAACAGCTGCACCATCACAACACCACGTTGCAAGCCTCCTTGGAGGATTCAAACCCGACCAAAGTGTTTTCTGTATAAAAATTCAATAACAGAGTGTCAAACTGTTTTGCATGAACAAAGCATCATCTTTTATAGATGCTGTGGTACTTGGCTATGGACGTGAACTCCATGTACAACAGCTCTTTCTTGCTGCAGTCTTTAATCTTATTAGACTTGACTGCAGATACTTATTTGGCCCTTGTCATTATGCATAATATGATATATTGCTTTCTCATGGGGGGGGGGGAAATGTCCTCTGTTCCCAAAGTGGACTGACTGGCTGCTAAAATTTGGCATGCCTTGCTTGCATTGCCCACTTGAATGACTCATATATCTCTCTCTCCTCTGCCAGACCTACTCAACACCACCCCCTTCCCCTCCTATCCAAGGGACTCACCGGTGAACACTGTGAAGAAACCACATAGGAGATCTTCCAAAAAATAAAATAAGCTATTTTATTAAATAGGAGCTGATTACCACCTCCCCAATACATTCTTTCATACTACTTGTATATCAGTTTATAAAGTGGACTCGCTTCAAGCAGGTGCATACCGGGTGTAAGTGACCGCGACAGAGAGAGGCTGCGATTTATGAAAAGGCAAGAGAGCCGTAAGAGGCCAGCCCGACTGAAAACACTTCATCTCTCCTTTCTGCCGTGAACCGAAAATAGGAAGAGGACTGGTAGGGACAAAACAAGCATTACTAACCTGCTAGGACATAAATCTGTTCTTCAGGCAGAACATTGGATGCAGCTCTGTGGAGATGGACAACAAGATTTAGCGATTGGGAAGACAGAGAATGAGTTTTGTCTCCATAAGAGTTCACCATGTAGATACTTATCTTTTGAGGGTTGTTTTTTGGGTCTTAGTAAAACGCAGCTTTTGATACGTGAACAAGAAAAGGCTCCAAGTTCCTGTCTGATTCAGCTGACCCCACGGTGAGAGCCCCTTTCCGCAAAGCAAACCTCTCCACCCCTTGCTCACCGTGGTGCCGACACTAGGAAGCGATGGGAAGGACGCAGCCTTTCCTCATCCGAGCCCGTATGGTGTCCACATGGGACCACGGCAGTAACCTGCTTAGTGCTTGCATTCATTACCATCACCAGAAACCACTAAACACAGAAGCTACAGGAATTATTAAGGAAATACCTGCTCATCAAGCTAAATGGATCGTCTGTGCAATTAGTCAAACTCAACACTTATTTCAGGGGAAGAAGGATCAGTCTAGAGCCTCATCTATTTGCAGCTTCAATAATGACAGCTAAGCTATGGTAGTTGAAACAATGGACGTTTCACAAGGCAATATTCTGGATTTTAATATTTTGGTCACATTAATCCATCCACTTGCTAATTTTCGGAACTTGGTAGGTTGCAATGGATCTTCATCAGCTATTACAAAATGCATTTAATCCCATTAGCAGTGAAGAGATGTTTGCAGCGTAACACTCCCTGTGCAATTTTTCCTCCTTATCATCATTCTCTGAGCGGTGTTTCATAGCAAGAAGATATGCAGCATAAAAACTCCCTGAATATGAAATTTTCTGAGTAATTCTGTCACAAGTCTCCCAGGACATCCTAGTCAAGGATGAACAATTCAGTAAAAGCCCTACAGAACAGGAGAGAAATTAATCATGCATTTTTAAGTGTTTTGAACCTCCTTGTAGGATTTAATGAAGAATTCTGTTGAGTTTTTAAAGGTATAGGGAAAAAAGTCTCACCTAGTCTATAAACCAAGTTCTTGGTATAAATTAAGTTGATTAACATGAGAGATCTTGTCCTATCTAAAGGCAATTCCGAGGCAACCCTTGATTTCTTACTGGACTTTGCGATTTTTTTTATTGCCTACATGATGGCATCCGTTTCCGCAGAAGTCAACAGCAAAGGTGTCATTAACTCCGGACCAAATCACTTACAAATACTCATTCAATTTTTAATGTTCCAAGAGTGGAAATTATCCACTGGCTACTACATAAGCTGGAAATTTTTAGCATCATTAAAAAATAAATGCATAAAGCAGCAAGTTGCTTGCTTCCGAAATAAACCCTTTCATTTTCTTTCAGTTAACAGGCAAAATTGAGAGCAGGTATCAAGTGTGTCATACCTTCCCCGGTAAGTGCAGCAGGTCCAGACTGTTAAGACCTTTATGAAGTGGCTGAGAAATAGCCTTTACTCTTTGATGAATGTGATTTGCTTTAAAATATCCTGGGCACTAGCACAGGACACTTAGTCAACTACAGCAAATACCACTGCATTTGAGGATAAGAGTTCAGCCAAAGTCACCCACGAAGCGGGCATTTATAGGGCTAACAAACCCACCCAGAACTGTTGCATATAAACCCGCCACCCCCAAACAATCTAGCAAGGCTTTCAGAAATCAAAAACTCCCTTCTCACTTCAAGGAACAAGCCAGTCCTGGGAGACAAGGGGATGCCCATGAGCCAGCAATGGGCCTTGGTGGCCAAGAAGGCCAATGGCAACCTGAGGGGCATCAAGAAGAGTGTGGCCAGCAGGCGGAGGGAGGTCATCCTCCCCCTCTGCTCTGCCCTGGGGAGGCCACACCTGGAGCACTGGGTCCAGTTCTTTCTGGGCTCCCCGGTTCCAGAAGGACAGGGAACTGCTGGAGAGGGGACAGCAAAGGGCCACCAAGATGCTGAGGGGACTGGAACATCTCTCTGATGGAGAAAGGCTGAGGGATTTGGGGCTCTTCAGTCTGGAATAAAGACGACCGAGGGGGGATCTTATCAACGCTGATAAATACTTCAAGGGGGGTGTCAGGAGGACGGGGCCAGGCTCTGCTCAGTGGTGCCCAGGGACAGGACAAGGGGTAACGGGCACAAACTTGACCATGGGAAGTTCCATCTCAAGACGAGGAGGAACTTCTTTGCTGTGAGGGTGGCAGAGCCCTGGCACAGGCTGCCCAGAGAGGTGGGGGAGTCTCCGTCTCTGGAGACATCCCAACCCCACCTGGACACGTTCCTGTGCCCCCTGCTCTGGGTGACCCTGCTCTGGCTGGGGGTGGGACTGGGTGATCTCCAGAGGTCCCTTCCCACCCCGGCCACTCTGGGATTGTGATTCTGTAATTGATGCCAGGAGGAAATCTTTTGAGGGCACATTACGGCTGCACAGCAGAGGGTATTTTTGCAGGCACTGACTGCTGTCAAAAAGAGGATATTGAAACAGGTCTGACTCAGGGCAGCGCTACGTATATTCAGGAAGATCGCAGAACAAAGACCTGCTACCGACAGTACAGGTGAAACTCTGGACGTTGAATCATTATCCTAATTTTTTTTAATGGCATGCAAAGACTATGTCAGTAGCACTTTTCATTATCCACTTCACCAGTCCAGAACTACTTGGTAATTATGTCCATCCACTCTCCTTTGACAGTGCTAACTAACAGAACAAGAGCTTCTGATAATACACAAGCTTCTTGTAAAGAATTCATGTAAGGCGGCAATAATCTAAATAGCAAAGCTGACGAGTTTGCACAGTGCCTTGCTCTAGGGAATATGCGTTTTCTCTAATATGGAGCAAATACCTCGCACTTGGGGAGCCAACAGAGGGACTAGGATGTAGCTACTTTAAAAGCCATTAAAAGACAACTCCGACAGCCAAACAAGCCTGTGAACACAACTACTGAAACATCCCAAAATAAATAAATTTGGGTTTTGTCAACCCCAAACAACACATTTTGCTATATTTTTAGGTCCTCCAAACAACAGAAAAAAAAAAAAATCTACTATTCACATTGATACAGAGTACTAAAGGACACAGAAATCACCTTTCATAATAAAAAGCCAAGGAAGTTTCAGACAGAAGTTCTCTGAGCATACAACTAGGTATAAATAAAAAGCCTTGATACCGATAAGGCCTGATTTAACTTCATTTGACTTCAGCTAAATAAAAATCTTCCCACTTCAATAGATACTGGACTTGCTTTTTAATAGCAGTTCCCATGGCCATTGCTTTCCACCTTCAAGTTCAGTATGTCTGTCGAGTGGAAGAGGAAAGACCTCGTTGCTCAGCCCCAGCACAACCCAAGCCCTGGAAATACCATGCTGCAGCTGGGAGGAGGGAAAAGCAAATGTCATCATGATCTGCCGTGCTGCGCCAAGGAAAGGAAATATTGCCGCCTGTGCTTGCTGCATGGATATAAAGAGGGGAACCGAGCTCGTTTACCTACGTGGGCAGCTCCAGTGAAGCTTCAGCCACAGCGTCTCTCTTCTGTAAGGGATGCTTTTCACGTTGCCCTACTTCATAGAATCACAGAGTGGTTAGGGTTGGAAGGGACCTTAAAGAGCATCTAGCTCCAAGCCCCTGCCCTGGGCAGGGACACCTCCCCCCAGCCCAGGTTGCTCCAAGCCCCGTCCAACCTGGCCTTGAACCCCTCCAGGGATGGGGCAGCCACAGCTTCTCTGGGCAACCTGGGCCAGGAGCTCACCACGCTCGCACTGAAAAATTTCTTCCTGACATCTCATCTAAATCTTCACAATACGTCCATGTAGTTCACATTAATTTGCAGTTGCTCAATCACAGGAAGAGACGTGTAAATGAGCGCAGAGAGGCCACGGCACTTCCAGAGCCCAGCCAAGGGAAGAGCCTTGAGCAGAGACCAGGTGTCCTGACCTCCCAGCTCCCAAACCTTTCCGCAGGGCACTGCCCTCAACAGCCCTGGGTTTGCTGCCATGAAAGGGCAAAGGGGGTTGTAGGCATGACTCCCTGACTGCAGACTCGGTGGCACCGTGAAGGATGCTGAAATGGTACAGTCCATTGGCGGAAAATAACAAACATGTTCCTGTCCCCTCTAACCCAACTCACTTTTTTCTTTTTTTTTTTTTTTAATGTCCCTCTTATCTTCTCCTTTGTTCTCTAAACAAACAACAGCACTCTAAATGACAATTACCCCCCCTGCATAAATCTCACTGATAGCTGCTCAAAATCTCAGCTGCTCACCTTTCCTCCACCCATTATTATAGAAAACATATTACAAAATGCAATTAAAAACACGTCAAGATAATCTTAGGAGAAAGTCTATAAAGTCTCAGACGTGGTATTCCCCACTGGCAATAAAACAAATTTAAAATATGAAAAAGATTGTAAGAGCCTTCAATTGTTTCATCATAATCTAAGGCACTCCTTTAAGATTAGCACAAAATCTATAGCAGCCTAAAACCATTTTTCTGCTGAATTTCTGGAATACACCTTCAATAAGTTAATTGAACTTACTTAGTGATGGCTCAGAGACCATCACTATAGTAGCGTAACAGACAAAGTTATGGCTAGACAATCTGATATATCAGTCTCAGTCCTTGTAAGATATCTGAAGATGAAGATTCTTGGCTAGATCAAATACACTATATGAGCAATAATGACATATTTTCGGCTTTTTCAATCTATATTCGCAGACCGATCTTCTCAATGCTGTAGATAAAGCTGCCTCATTAGACAGTTCTCCATACAAAAGCTTATAATATTTCAATTTTTCATCTTCCTCATGCCTTTAAGCCAAAAAAAGATATACCTTATTAAAAAAAAAAAAGGGGGGGGGGAAGCATTTCAGCTATTCACAGTGACGCGACAGGATTTTGCACATACGACTTACAGAGACCATAAAGAATTTTTAAGAACCAGCAGCTGAATAAAAAGTCAGACTCTTGAAAAGATTTTTATATGGGCAAAATATCAAGTTCTACTTTTTATACTGAAAACGCTTCAGAAGAATTATTTCCTAATCCATCCATCCACAAAGAAATAAAAAATCTATTTTACCCAAAGAGCAATTTTGGGTGGTTATCTATGTTTTTTCATCATCTCTAAAAAATGATACTTAGGTGTTCCATTATTTTACACACACCAGTTAATCCCAAAGGTCCATCGGACCCTTCATCATGGCGAAAGCCAACGCTCATACCAAGCCCATTGTTTTTCTGCTCGGTGTCAAGGCAAATTCTTCGGTTTCACATTGCTCACTTCATTATGGAATTATACTTTTCAGAGAGCAGGTGGCAGAGAGCACCGAGTTTACTTTTTGCTTCATGCTCTGGATGTCTGTCTGTCCCTGGGAAGCAGCCCCAAGTTTTCTGCCTGTGAACTATCTGAAACAGCATCTCTCTTCCCAGACCGGGTAGTGCTTCATCTGGGGAGGGAATTCTTGGTGTCCACAGGAACAGAGCTCAAGGGGGAGGGGGGCAGAAGAGGGGAAAGAAAAGGAAATAAATAACGTTCCTAAAAACGCACAGCAGAATGGGTAGCAGAAATGGGGAGAGAATCAAAATGTGTGCAGCTCAGAGGCTGAGCACCCCTCTCGATTCCCTTCAGCGTGGTCCCCTGGGGACCACCTTCCATCAGGTGAGAACACCTCATCAGCTTCCTTAATTTCAACTGCCATTTACCTCTGGGGATGCAGACTTCACTTAACGCTATATCCCATCGCCTTCTTGTTAGTCATCCAAGTATTTATATCCCTCTTGTACGTTTTATTCCATTAAGAGAGTTATAAAGAAATAAATCAGAATCACAACACATCTACAGCTTGTTCTGAAAGAGACTGTTAGCACTCGACTCACCTACTTACATGTCAATTTAGCACTCTTAGCTGGATTTAAATTGAGTCAAGACCGATCCGCTTAAGACAGAATCTGCATCTTCCCCACCAACAGTTTAAAGGATTAGGGTGAGGTGGGGGGGGGGGGGGGGAAGTCAAACATTACTACAATCTGGGACCATTCAAGAATTCAGAGCACC
Organism: Rynchops niger; assembly: GCA_013400035.1. Classification (NCBI taxonomy): domain Eukaryota; kingdom Metazoa; phylum Chordata; class Aves; order Charadriiformes; family Laridae; genus Rynchops; species Rynchops niger. Next base: position 1,694,647 of record VXBH01009358.1, on the reverse strand, counting down.
ATAAGTTCGTTCCCCTATCTCATTCACCAAATTTGAGTGGGTTTTTTTTAATGCTGGAAGTGTCAGCGGCTGGTACACGCTCCTGCCCCAAAGCTTCTCTAGGAAAAGCTCAAAGTTATTCTCCTGAACTCCCCGCTCCTTGAACCTGCTTCGCAGAAACAAGTTTCTCACCAAACGACAAACACTTTTAGTATTCCAGGCTGTTCTTTTCAAACCCATCTTTCCAAACACAAGCTGCCCGAGCTTTTCAATCAAATAGCAGCCAAGAAATAAGAGGTACGTGTCCTCTTCTCACTTGCTGTCCCACCATGGCAGCGCAGCGGTGACCACCAGGTATGGCTCAGGTCTTCCCTGGGAAGAAGGGCAGCAGGAATTTGCATGGAGTGACTGAAAAACACGTGAAGAGGCACTCGGTACTACTCTCAAGTTCCTCCCCTCCACACTTCCCTTTCTTTAGCTCCTTAGGAGCTCTAACAACAGCCACCATCATCATTTTCACATGTTGTCTTGCACGTGTGTGAACTCCTCAGGGCAGGTAAGTCTCTTGTTTGCAGTATCTAGCACAAAGATTGCCCAGTTACTAATGGGATTACTGCATTACTCCTAAGAGCAGTGATTTTAGGTACAGTTCTTTTGATGCCAGCATGACCACTTTATAGAGACTATATAGACTCTATTTAATCCACATTACCAACCATTTATATCAGCTTCTCTAAAATATGGGTATCTGAGGTTCAGATATGCTTAAGAAAGTAGAAATAAGGTCTTCAAATGCAGACAATAATTATGTCTATGTTCTTTTTTTAAATAAAGCGCCCCAACACAGAAGCCTTAAGAGACTGATTTTTCAAGCATATCCAACAATTTCCCATCCCAGGTTCTTGCTCCAACTCTGATGCACAGTCCCTTTTGAAAGTTGGTCTAGATGTTTAATTATCTGACAACAAAAGCCAGAGCAAATCCAATTCCACATATTTGCTACAAACCAGAATCTCTCCCTGACATCGTCACCTGCAACCACCCTCCCAGAAATTACTGAAATATAAGAATATCCCTAGAGCATCTCTGATCTCCTCAGGTCTCCTAAAGCACAAAGGAGCTGACATTCGGCTAACCAAGGTGATATTTAGCACGTCCAAACCAACCTTGGCTGGTCTCAGGATTACCTTAGCACTGCACAATGTGTCAAATACCTTTTGTCACAGGCTGCGTTGCTTGCTTAGGACTAGTCTCTCTAAAATGAGAGCTTTTAATACCAAAGCAGAATCTTAAATCTTAAATCTAATAGTGAAGCAGACGGAAAACACACACGTGCAGCTACAGGCCATCACCACAACCTCAGAGATATAACATCTTCTAAGGAGAAAAGCATGCTGCCCCATCTTCTTGGAATGCATGAATTCAGTAATTAGGTGTATTAAGAGCTGTGTCTGTTGCGTTTCACTCATTTCCACAGACATAAGAAGTCACATTTATAAGTCATTAAGCTGAAATAAAATCTTTGCTGGGCTTAATTAGTTTAAATATTCATGGAAACAGCAGAGCAGGGGAAAGTGTTGTTCTTAATCAAAACAGACATTGCTGTTCTATAATGCAAATTGCTATTTCTTATGTGGACAATGCCAAGTACCTACAATAAAAGGGAGCAGAACATTAATGATAAGCATATACAAAATGCAGCTAAAAAGGATGCACATTGTCCTTTACCTCTTGAACAGAAAGGGGAACTGGCCGATCCAGACATATCCTTAATAATAATGTCATACCTAATACAGCAGTTACTTCCAGGGTAATTTATCACAATTTACTCCAGCCCCCTCCCCATCCTTAAAAAAACCCCACCCTGCTTTCTAAAGGTAGTTACTGATTCCTGGCTCGAGGCTCCACTACCTTCAAAGCTCCCTAGTTGTTCTCCTCCAGTGCAGAGCCCTGGTTCCAATCTACAAAGCCACTAGCAAGCCCAGTTCCCCACAAATCCCACCGCAGCCTGCTGTATCGCATGCTCTCGCCCAGATCTGCTGCCCCCAGGCCACAACTGAGCTTATTCCCAGTCCTCTGCTACACCAGATCCCCCTGGAACTCTGTCCACGAGCAAATCATCTGCTGCACTACCCAACACCTTTTGCTCTGGCAGTCTTCAGGCCTTGACCAACCAACCCCGCAGTGTCCACATAGATTAATTCTGAATGCCGCACTTAAGAGTGGAGCTCAAGGGCAGGCTGAGCATTATCCAACCTCCTTCCTTCCTACCTTAAGGTTGCACCTCCATTACGTCACTCCAGCACATTTACAGTATCACAGGATCTTCACGGTTGGAAAGGACCTTTGAGATCATCGAGTCCAACCAAACACCCTACAATCTCTGCCACCAGAGCATGCCCTGAAGTGCCACATCTAGACGGTTCTTAAACACCTCTAGGGATGGTGACTCAACCCCCTCCCTGGGCAGGCTGTTCCAGGGCCTGACCACTCTGTCAGTAAAGTCATTCCTCCTGACATCTAACCTAAACCTCCCCTGCCGCAGCTTCAGACCATTCCCTCTGCTCCTGTCATTGTTCACCTGGGAGAAGAGGCCAACCCCCACCTCTCTCCACCCTCCTTTCAGGGAGCTGTAGAGGGCAATGAGGTCTCCCCTCAGCCTCCTCTTCTCCAAGCTGAACATGCCCAGCTCCCTCAGCCTCTCCTCATATGACCTGCTCTCCAGACCCCTCACCAGCCTGGTAGCTCTCCTCTGGACACGCTCCAGCACCTCAATGTCCCTCTTGTACAGCGGGGCCCAGAACTGGACACAGCACTCGAGGTGAGGCCTCCCCAGTGCCAAATACCAGAACCAGGATGGGTTTTCTAAGCCACAACCATGAAGCTGCTCAGCTCCTCCATGGGGCAGGTAACGCTGCCGTGACAGGTTTCCAACTCCACAGGCCCCCTGAGCTGTAGGTCTGAGAGTTTAAACAAGTTTAATAAGGAAGCATTCCTCTGCCTGGGAGTTCCTACAGCAAACCCATCACGCATCTGCGGAGACACGCTCTCTCCTTGCAATACCACAGCGGACATAATTTGCGTTTGAAGATATGGCAGAAGTGGTGGTGATTGCTCCTCTTTACACAAGTCTTTGTAGTAAGGACACATGCCTGAGAAGTGGGAGATCAAAGCTCCTCTTCCTTGTCTACCAGAGGGAAATCCATAAAACCAAGCTCCTCAGGATGGAAGTACTCCCCCTTCCTATGGCTGACCTGTGCTGTTTTAGCAGAAAAAAAATCATACAAGATTCATTGGGTTGAAAAGTGACACAGCAGATTGCTACGATATGTGGAAAAACTGCTTAAAGAAAAAAAAAAAAGGCAGGAAGAAAATGCAGTTTCCAATTTCTGTCTGTTAATAGCAGCTTTGGTTTCATTATCTGCCATCCCCACGTTCGGCTTTAGATGCAATTAACATCATTGAAATAAACTACTTGATGGAAGTAGCAACACGTTTACTGGTAATGAAATGTTTATGGATCAATTTGGTACACTAGTAAAGAGTGAATGAATTTACTTCAGGATGAGAGAAAACAAAGTGTAGATAAGTGCTGAAAATCACTTTAACTCCAGACATTCACGAAGTGTTATTATTATTCCCCCCAGAAAAGATAATATTGATTGTTGAGAATCATTTGGACAACGACAACAATGTGTTTTCCTGATAGACTACAAGAAACCATTTAGTAGATGTCTGTACAGAAAACAGCACTGACCAAAATAAAACTCCAAATTTAAAATCTCCTTTGATAAATACCCAGAGGAGAAAACCTTGACGTGACCTCCTCTCTCCTCCACGCTGCTTCTCGCTCCAGGACTCCGGTCTCTCATTGTGCTTAAAGGACCAGGTGCCACGGCTGTCGCTTGACACGCGACAAATCATTTTGTCGGTCGCTTCTTCATTTTCTGCTTTTAACATGGGCAAAATACTGTTTGCATATTTACGATGACAAAAAGAAAAAAATTAAATTAAGTTCCTAAGGGCAGGAGCAGATTTAGACAGTGCCCAGAATAACAAAAGCCTCCGCTGGGATGAAAGGAAAACTGCTAGCTCCACTACAGCAAACATTTAAAAGAAGTTTTGATCTAATGTAGCTTAACGCATACCACAGAGGGGAAAAAATTCTCAGAGAATTTCGTTGCTTTTAACAAAGATGAAATGCTGTACATTCTTCTGGGTTCAGCTGCTATTAGGAGCAGCATCGTATCACAATCCTACAAATGAATTACACGGGTTTAGGTGGAATCAGCGGGATTCCCTCACTACTATTTTTACAAGCGGCTGACTGGCAAAAGAAGAAGCAGGTCTTTCTGTAAATGTGGTGGAAAATAAGAGTTTCATGCAAATCACCAGGACAGATTCCAGCTTTTTCTTTAAGTTCTGAGATGACTAACAGCCTCTTCCTCTCTGCACTCCCTCCCCTCTGCCCCGGCTCTTCTCAGCCCCAGCTTGTGATAAAGGTGCAGAAGAGCCGTGGCTCAGAGAAGTGCCATACACGGAGGAAAACAGGGCAAGGAAAGAAAGGAAGAGAAAGGAGACAGAACAAAGGGTGATGGATAATGAGCATCCGATCCCAAAGAGACCTGGGCACCGCAGGCGGTGCCAGGTATTCCTGGAAATTGTCTGGACGGCACCAGCCCCACAGCTGCTGCAGAGGGCTTGAAGGCAGGCTCAAGAAATACATTTATCACAGGTTATTTCTGTTGGCCCAGGGAGGTGGCAGGTTAACCCAAAGACAAACTTTTTCATCCATCAGGTCTAATCCAAATCAGCCTTTCTTGGCCATTTTTGACCTTAGATTCTGCTGCAACTGATAAATGCTGAAGGCTTCACGGGGGCTCCCTGCACCTCGCCCCTCCACTTCGAAACAGCAAGAAACAAAGTCATAACACCCCCCGGGCATTTCTGTGTGACCTGCAAGATACAAAATCCCCTTGTTAAAATCTGCTGCCGCACCTGCAGAGTCATTTGGGTTTAGTTTCCGTCGCAAGTGACAGCAGGGTCAGGCCTCAGAAAAGAAAATAACTCATCCCAATTTTGATCACAAAGCGTGGTCACTAAAAAAAAAAAAAAACGCTTTTCAAAATAGACACTTGACCTACCATCACAGCCAGCAGAACCTCTTGAAGAGCCAAATAAATCTCATCTGCCTGCATCTACCCTGCTTTTTCCCCTGTGGAATAATTACTAAATTGGCCAAAGAATACAAAAGTATAGCATTGTTCACACATTAAGGAAAGTCATAAAATCAAGAGGCTTCTCAGGCAGAAGACAGCTGCAGCTGGCATGCGAAGAATGCAACATTGGCGATGCCCTGCCGTACAAGGCGAAACTACACGAGGGATGGAACGGAACACGTTTGTTCCGTGGCCTTCCCATGTGATGTATAGCAGGTATGGGAACGAGATGGTACTACGGAACAGATAAGCGCCCTACACGCTACTTGGAGCCAACATTTTGTCAAATTTTGATGAAATGCTGTCCTTTGTGCGAACTTTGCTCATTATAATGGCATTATAATACCAAAACCATCCCGACGGCTACCCGCCTCCAAGGTGCGACCACTCCTCCTTGAGCCTGCGCCCTGAATTTCTCGTGAACTACACCTTTAATTGTGAAGCGAGGAAAATTTACACCAATCATGATAAAAGTATGTATGGCTAAAGTCACTCAAACTCCACCCTGAAGATATCAAATAGTACAAAAATAGCCCGAGAGAGGGGGGATACCCAGGGAAGACACCATCACAAAGAATTACATCACTGACTTCTGGGATCAGTCGACGGGCTGAGCATCTCTTCCCCCCCATAGGGACACCTTTGGGTAACACTTCCATTATACCGAGTGCTTTCTCGGGAAACTCAGAAATTTCTCTAGGGACTCTCTTTTCTACATTTATAGCCAGGCTGTATTTTTATAACTTTGTCACGCATTTTGTATATGTAACGATACTTTCATTTGCGCGTGCTTTGCAGACAGGGTATGTATCACCGGCAATCCTAAGAACCTGTATATCTGTTGTTTAAATGAACTGCACTGTTTAAGCAGCTGGTCGTTTCGGTTTCTCGCTGAATGCGACCAAAGACTCGAGAGTGGCCGTGCTAGTTCATGAGCACAACGAGACTAGAGGTGCAGTCCCCTATTAGTGTAGCCAAATCGTAACAGTTTATTACATATTAAACGCGATTGGACTGATAGTGCTGAATTGGGCATCACTCAGAATTTAAACCTAGCCGCACCTGGCCTCCCACCTCCGTGAGGAGCGTTAGCATGCAAGGGGGTTTATCTTCTGCCAAAACCGCTTGGCCCCTTTTCACGCAACATCCCCCTGAAACATAATAAAGTTGAAAAGTCACGATTCCAACTACCCAGCGACACTTCAGCAAAAGAGCCAACTTCCCCAAGAATCCTGACAAGCAACAAATGAACATGGTATAAAATATGCAAGGAAAGACTCATCTTTGCCTAAGGACTGGAAAAGTTGCTGAATCCCAGCCCACACACCTAAAAGAAGACTTTTTTGAAAGAGAACCAATGCTCCAGTACTTTGACTATAAGTCACGTGGATCTGGACTCCGTATAGGTTAACACTCAACATACCAAATTGGGACACCGACCAGAGAAAGTCCATTAATTAACCATACAGGTTAATGCTCCATATAGGTTAACGGTCAACATATCAAAATGGGACACCAACCAGAAAAAGTCCATTAATTAAGCGTTCACCAAAAAGTTCATTTAACTTTCCAGTTTCAGGTGAATTTTTCTGAAGATCCCAGAAACAGAAGACTTCAGGGGCCTCCACGTTTGAGCACCCAGTCTGAAATGCTTTAATTCTACTCAGTTTCCCCAAAATACTCTATTCCTGTCCTCAGAACAGGTATTCCTTTTTTAAGGGGTTGTAAACTGAGCTTCCCAAAAAGCCTGCTGCAAACAACTCCACTGGAATTCCTCTGCACTGCCACCTGAGTCATACATAGTGTTTCAGTTCCTGGGGAATAAGGTATAAAAATATTTCAGGTCATAATTCATGAAATGTTTCCTTATGCGCAACCTTTTGTTGTTCTTAAGGACACTTGATCCCTAAGCAATTGACAAATTATTTTTTTTAGACCAGAAAGAATTATGAAGTAAACACATCACGCAAGTCAGAGCATTCAGCCATTCTTCCATCAAATTTACACCAGCCCGGAATACAACATTTTACAAAGCTTCAAATACCGTATAGACTTTCACTTATCAAGAACAAACTATATTCCTACAGAACTTGTTCCATCGATTAAAACAAAAGCCTTATTTTGCCATATTTTTCTATTTTCAATTTATTTTCAATTTGTTCAACTGCTGTCAAGGTAACAAGTTTGATCTTACGAAGAGCAGCGTACCTCCCAAAGAATTTATCAGCCTGTTCATTCATTGCTCAATTGATTTGACCTTTACTGGGTCATCTGCCACTTGAAGTCATCTTCAGGGACTCTAATTAGGCACCACACTGAAGAAAAGTTCTTAAGCCAGGTTTCAACGCAATCCCCTGGCAAAACAATCCGCCCCTACCTTTCATGAGTCACGTCCCATTGATTATAGAAGAATTTGGAAGTACCCAACAGCTTCAGACGACCTAGCTCCTGTTGCAAATTCCAGATCCATCTGCAAAATCCATTGCTAAAGCCGTTAGAGGGGAAAAATGCAATACAGAAACAGAAAGGAAAGACATATGTTCAGAAAAAAAAACCAAAAAAAACCACCACTGCTCAAAATTTCTGAGCCTTCTAAAATTTTTGGCTTACTAATTGTAGCGTTTCTTCCATCAACAATTCAGAAGAGCCTTCTATCTTGCACAAAGATGTCCATTATTGCCTCAGTGGGATTTCAAAGAGGTCCAAGTCGCATCAATTTGATGCAAATCAAAATTCCTCCCCCCTTTATATTTTACCTTTCCAGCCTGATGGTATTCAGCTGAGACAGGAACAAGTGCAAAACGTGCTTTGATATGACGACCCCTCCGTGGCAACTGAAATGCATGTCACCTTTTGCAGTGGCAGGCACGCAAATGCGTGCACGTGGGCAGAGGAAGAAGGAAAAAGGTATGTATATTTTGGGGGGACTTTTTTTTTTTCTTTTTAAATCATTACTGGTTAGGGATAGCTCTCTACTGAAATACTAGACCTGGGATCACAGTCCTCTTTGCAGTCTCTTCAGCAGGACTCGTCACACCTCAAAAGCAGGTCAAACAGCTGTCCACGATCAATGCCAGGATGAAGCAGGAGGCAGGCGACAGGATGCACTGCATCCTCGTGAAATGCCTGCACCTGAAAAAAACCCATCAACCTCCCATGTTCCTCGCCACTGCCCGCAGAAATATCTGTCCAGTGGACATACTACATTTCAGATGACACGGCAAACTGCTTCATGAGCATCCCCACCTCTTCACAATGAGCGCATTTAAGCTTTCACAGCATCCCCTGCACTGTCGTAAGAGGTATTCACAGACACCAGCTCCAGCTTAGTGAGGTTCATCTACTCACTCCACCTACAGCTAATGAGAGAAAAAAGATCCTTTCAAGGATGATACGGCCATTTCCATCGAGCCACCCAGTTATTTCCATTGCTGTCAAATAGCGCAGAGAATGCAAACAATTCTGCACTTTAAAGCCAAACCTAATCCTTCTGTTCCAATATGCGTTAAAACAGACCAAAACATAACGCTGTGCAAGTCCACCCAGTTACTATTAAACAAAGGCCAAGCTTCCAACCCCCAAAAGCATCTTACCAATTTGTGTATTTTCCATACTGTGAAATTTTTGACAGGTCAGTCCCAAACTTCCACATAACACAAATGTGAAATTTGGAATTAAGATGAACAAAATGGCTCCCTTCCATCACATAGGAACTAAAATTAGCAAGTTCTGAACAGATTGCTGGGCTGAACTAGGAAACAGAATGCTCAGAAGGATGTTCAAACCTCACAAGCTGGTTCTGTCCCATGCAATAAATGTTTCATCCACCCGACTCAGTTGAGCCTATTGGCAGGGATCCGCTTCCCATCAGACTCCACCTGTTGAAGAATTCACTTGTTCCTCAGACAGACGGCAATTCTTCAATTTAAACAGAATTGCTCATTCAGCTACGACGGGGAATAATTACGTCGAAGTTTCCGCAATAGGAGCGGGTCAACCACAGCTCAGGTAGAAGGCCATGGAGTTCCTCTACTGAAATCGATAAAGCCACAACACATTTATACCAGCCAAGAATATGATTTCTAAATGAGGACTGTAAAATACAAAAAGAAATTCCCAACTAATTGCTCCTTCCATCACCCAAGCTCACAAAAGACTATAAAATTATCTCTTGCCTTTTGAGCTTTACCTAATCTGCAGAGCCTCACCATGCCACAGATGATGTCCTCTGACGGTACAAATGTAATACACAACTAATGGGCCAACATATGAAGAGCACGTGAGCTCCAAGGATGAGTAATCTCTATCAGAATACTTTTGATAGAATATTTTTGCTCTAGAAAAATGTCATTTCATGGAATTGTTTTGGGAAACCTGTCAATTCTGGTAAAATCTTGGTAAAAACGGCTGTCCTTTTCAGAAAATGCAAGAATGCCGTATGCAACTTTCTTTCCTTTCTCGTTTTTAAGGTCACAAAATTGCCAAAATGATAATGAAGCATTTTTATACATTTCTCTGCTTTCGATTCTTTAACTTGAAGCAGCGCCTTCCCTAGTCACGATGATTTCAGGTTGCCTCCAACAGTCAATGGATTTCAGTTACATTTTGTGATTTTTTTGGGGTTGCTCAGACTACAGGAATCACATTCACATCAGTGTCTAAGATGAGACTTGGTCCCATCCCTGGGAGGTGAAGGCACTCAGCAATTCACAGATTTTTCCATTTTCCTTATTTACAAGGGAACTAAAAAGCTGTGTGGAGATGCAGTAATGAAAAGAGGGATGGAATAATGACAATCAAAAGGGCGCTGAGAGGAGCCCATCCTGTACTACCTGGTGTAACAGCAGTTTTGCTGATGATTTCAACAGCAGCAAGCGACCTGCAAAATGGGAATTCATTTCCAGGGCAACATTGGTAGGAGGTGAAACATAAAAGTGAGTGATGGGTAAATGAAAATAAATGGTCTGAAATAACAGTAGTTCAGTAAAGCAGGTATTTATCGCGTTACCCAAGATGGCTACATGAGAGTTATTAAGTTAAATCAGTCCTCATAGAAGGTGAATAACTGGAGACACTTCTGATGATCCCCATGCTTTCATCTCACCGTTCAGAGTATACCAGGGACAGAAAGAGCAAGAAATCGTCACAATGAAATACTTTTTAATGTAAATCTTTTGCAGAAAAGTCACTTTAAAACAGGCGTATCACTTCCATTTCTAATTAGGACGCATTAAAGTTATTACAAAAGGAATCGTTTCATCCTTCCAGAACCTACTTGTCAGCTTAAAAGACTATTCAATTGCACGGGCAACGAAGGGAGCACAGAACAATACCACCAGGAAAATCTGCAAACCAAAATCTTGCTGTTTGCTCCTTATTTTCCAAGGACATACATTCTTCATTATCATCAATATCGTTAAGTATAAAAATAAATATGTTGGTTCAGCAACAGTGGAAAGCTGATGGCTGTAGGAGGGAACAACGCCAGGAACTTTGGAACTCAAGGGATCAGTCTTGCAACTCTCACAAAAGTAATCAAATCAAATCTCCATTCCAGCTCATGTTTTTTTATGTAGCTGTGTTATAGTTGTGTTCATCTTCTGATCCAGCTACTGTCTCAAGATTAAGGGAGCTACAGTATTAAGACTGAGGGAGGACTGTCATTTGGAAAGGGATCAGTCAGTGTGCCTTCTCCAGGGAAAAAAAAAAAAAAAAGGAAGGAAAAAAGGGCAAAGAGCAAAAAAACCCTTCCCCACCCTCTTCTCCCCCTCCCAGCTCACTGAAAGCTCAAGGATATACAAAAAAGGGTTTTACTGAAAGTTTTGGAGAAAAAAAAAGTAAAGATCCGTCACCTCCCTTCCCCAGATGAGAACATATCAGCTCCAAGATACTACAGCATTTCACCCAGTCAAAACTTAACACTGACTTCAACACATAAAAAAAAAATATTAAAAAATTATTTCCTTGCACCTTTCCCCTTGCCTGAAAAACATTTAGCATTACACCTAAACACGGATTTGCTCAATCTGTGTCTTCTGTTTTTCATGACGCATTTTGCTTCCCTTACTCACGGCAGCAGAATGGAAGAAGGGCTGTCGGCCCAGACATCCCAAGATCACTCCCCTGATCTTGGCGGATGCTTAATAAATGCACGTAGACAACTAGACAACACAGACAACTAATGATCCCTTCTTTTCATATACTCTTCCAATTTCCACAGAAATAGCAATTTGTAAGTTTTCCACCTTACATTATTGGCTTTGTTTATTGGTCCCTAGAGGCTGTTCTTTTGTAAGTATGTCTTATTTTCTCTCTGAACTCATTTCAGATTTTGTCCTCCAAAACACCCCACGGCAACAAGTTCCACTATTGGGATAACATGCTGTGGGGAAAAAACCCACGAAAACTTCCTTTATTTTTTCTTTTAAACCTGCTGATGAGTTTTAAAGGACCACTGCAGGACACCCTGCAGATGCTTTTAAGTTCGAAAAAAGAAATAAGTGGCAAATCATCATTCCTACCTGTAGGCTGAATTTGAGCTGCTTCAGCTCAGACGTCGTTTCCGCCAGCGCTATCATGAGCTGCACCTACGTAATTTTTCCTTAAGTACCACGTCCATGAGCAAGAACCGATAATGGACCACTTTGCACCGTTACATCAATGTAAATCCAGAGCAATTTCATCTACTTTTTTAAACCATAAATTTAACCAAGCACTGGTTTTACTAAAAGCAGAATTTTGCCTAGCAACTCACTAATTTTTTCCTTCCAAAATCCCCTCAGTGTTTTACATAACAATGTACTAAGTGCATCTACTGTTTTATAGACCAGACTACATATCCACAGCTACACATCATGTAATGCACCACTGAAACACGGACACCTCTCAAAACTTTACGGTGTAAACGAAGTTAGAATAATAGCCTAGGTAAACTGAAACTAGCCTTTTAAATATCCCTTTCCAAGTTTACTGCTGATGGTCACTGGCAGACCAGGCTCCTATGCCACTGAAAATACAGAGGAATTTTAAAGCAACCAAACACTGTCAAATAGTTTTTTGCTGCCTTTTAACTAAATGGCTCCTAAACTCGTCGTTTCCAGGAGACACACAAGAAAAGAAACGAACTACCTTACATACCTGTTCCCACGAATCAAGTTTCAAGACTTTGTGAGATTTTTGACCATCGTTAATTCCCATGAGCGATTTTAACATACAGATGCTTCCCTGCACTTAGGTTCACTCCTGGTCTGTGGTCATTCCTTTGCAAAGGGCACGACATCAACCGCTCAGATAAAAATGAAACTAGAACTGAGCCCCTCTCGCTCCTGCAAATCAAGAGGACCCAAGTGTGAATCCATGCCCCTGAGCATCTTACATCCAGGAGAAGCGCAAAGCATCTATGAGGATCATCAACCTTATTCATTTAAGAGTTCACTGAGTCTATTTATATCCAAAAGACATCACCGGGGAAGTATGTTGGCTCTCAGACTTAAAAAGTCATTTTAGTGGCAATTCTGACACAAAATATAATGACTGTTACAGAGGTCGTAAGAAGTATTTTAGTAAAATATTACCTTCTGCTGACACCGTCCTTTGTCAGTGCCTTGGTCAAGTGCTTAGGACTGATCTCAGCACTTCCTCCAAAGGCCGTTCCTCCTCCGGTTGTTGCTGTAGTGCTGTGACATGACAACCTCATAAAAATTCTAAAGGTCAGACTTGAGCTTCAAGGAACACATCAGTGAGAAGCAAAACCTGAGCTAAAGCGCAACTGGCTGCACAAACAAATGGAGTGCACAAACACGAAATATAAAATTAATGCTTAACAGCCGTGTTTCCACCAAAACGCACAAAGCAAAATGAAGTCAAGGTGAACCTGTCCTATGGGATAAACATCTTGTACCTTGCTCCTTTTCTCTCTCAATAAGGCATGACTATGGTCTTTCTGGAGAGGATGCTGTTGCAGTGACCAGTAGCAGGCAACACCTACATGATAATTAAGCCTTATATTAACACCACTGCCCTGTAACTTCCTAATTCTACATTAATTCAGCTAGAGGACACTGCTGGTCTCATTTTTGATCTGAAATTCCATCCTGATGCAGGTTTAAGTGAAAGCTGTACTTTTTTGGATTAAAGACAAGTTGTCCAAGTGTTAAGACTAGCTTGGCAGCAAGTTGCTGCCGATGCATCGGATCCAACGTTCAGCCTCTACGGTATCAAAAAGCTTTGAGCTCACTGTGCAACTTCGGATGAAGAAAAAAAAGGAAGTTCTACAAAGTTACAATGGTCTCACCAACCTTTGCTCTTTTGCTACCTGATCCTCAGTCAAGGGCCCCAAGAGCACACGCCACCTGCTGCTGATGAGAAGGATCTGACAATAGGGTGAGTCTCATTATCATATGCACCACATGCATCTTCTGCCCTCCAAGGCTCCCAAGGTCAGCCAGGTTCTCCTTGTTATGGATCTCCACAGTTTCTCTGGATCAGTCTGAGGACGAGTACAAAACCATAGAAAGTCTACTGATGGGCGTGTCACACGCTCTCTGAAGCGCCAACTTCAGAGCTGTGACTACCTTTCATAACCTTGACTTTTAGGTTCTCTCTGTAGTGGCCTCTTCAAGGCCCCTTGCCAAGTCTTTTCATCCAAGTCAGACAGTCACATCTTCTTTCTTGGGTAGCTTTGAACATACTCTTGTAACAGAAGGAAAAGCTCGGTTGTTCTGGACCTCAGCTCTGTTTCATTAATTGTGGCTTTAACAGCTGCACAGCACCCAGTTTTGTGAGGCAGGTCAGGAGGTTAAATAAAAGCTCCAAGAAAAAAAAAACCTCATGTCCCTGAGATAGAAATTAGTGCTTACAAAGATGCGTGGCGGAAAGAAATATTCTAGGGTAAAACTGGCTACGCTTCTTTCAGGGGTTGCAGTGACTCCTTTTAGTAAAGGCCCACTGAAACTATCTGCAATTGAATTATCGCTCCACAACCAGAAGAAAAGACAAACCTTTGTCATACAAATAGTGAAAGGTAGAACTAAAAGTTAGCGCAACCCATAAATATGACCTCCAAACACAGAGCTTTGCACAAAAAATATAAATAAATCTTGTAAACAAATCCAAAGATGCTACATGTTGGGACACAGCAAAAAGCATGCTAATTGTCCACGGTGCCTAATCAGATTTGAAGTCCATAGCAGTAATGGAATAAACGTTGCCCCCCACCTCTAAAAAACTTCCCTATCTCTCTTTATGCTTGTGTGCTATTAATTCAGGCACCTAAAAAACCACTAAAAGCCAAGTGCAGCTTCTTATTTCCTATTAGTTCATGCTAGGCAGCTCTCTGCTTGGTGCCTTCTTTAAGCACCAACACATTTCTCAAGGCTTTGCCAAAGCCCGAGGCCCTGTCACTTGGAAAAGATCAGGCAGAATTTACATTGCCTGAACACGGCCTTTGAGGCACAGGCTGTCCCATGCTTCTATTAAGCTCCGGTTGCATTGTAAATGGGCAGCATTTACGGAAATCAGGTCATGGGAGTGTCAAACCTGTAAAGACTGAAAATTCAGAACAGGTTACACAGCGAGAGGACCACTGTTAAAGGGCTCAAGCATCAAGATGAATTAATCTCCTCCAGCAAGCCAGAGCTCTTCCGTGTTGGGACTGGTTTTACTGCCCCTGAAAGTCAGGGTTTTGTGGAAGGCAAGAGGTCACTTTATTCTTTTCATGTCACTGCAGCGTCTCTGTTGAATGTTAATGCCCACAGACGCTTGCTTCTCGCAAGCTTCAGTGAGACTCCGAATGAGAAGGATCAAGAGTTCCTATTCTGGAAGTGACAAGGAACCCAGGCTGACACAGCAGGGATTACAACCCGAGACACTGATTTCTAACGTGGAAAACCGCTGTATTTGCAACATGATATGGAGATCACATGCATGATAGAGATGGATTTAAAAATGTTAGATACAAGTACAGGAGGGGAATAAGTAGGCAATGGGGGAGGAAAAAAAATTCTATACCAGTACGGAAATACAGATTTGACCAAAAAGATCCTACTTAGAGGTTTAACTTTAATCTTGGCCACAGTGAGGCATTTGCTCCTCTCCCCATGGTCAGTGATAGTGAAAGCAGGGAGGCAGGAGAAAGGTTCATTCATAAATAGGAGTTACAGTCAATCCATCTGCTGCTACCTTTGCTGCCTGTGCTCTAACAGAAGTTCTCTCCATGACTAGCACAGGAGGGGATAAAAACCCGTTCACTTCTAGCAGCATCCAAGAGTGAAACCATCTGCAGCAGTAGCCATGCCACAGCTCTATTTTTAACTTCTCCTTGTGTTACAAGTGCTCAATTCAAGGGTCGTCAGGGAGACAGTTGGACTGACCATATTGGAACTGGGTATGTATGTTATCATATCAACGACAAGCCTGAAGAACACCAAGGGTTTGGCAAAGGATGCAAAAGCATGAAAAGGAATATAGATGTACATATTAGCAGACCCTCTACTATCTAAACTAGAAAAACCTTATTAGGTTGAATTTAGTTATAAAGATTCTGAGATGAGCAGGGGTTGAGGATTAACCAGCTTCTAATAGTTGCTGGTAGGAAATGGCCAGGTCCAACATTACCAGCTGCAGTATGAGATGGCTATACCCAAACCCCAAAATCACTGTGTAACATGGGTGAACCACGGCATCCACAGAGGCAGCAGAGAAGCTGACATAGCGAATTAAACTTCCAGAAGGTCAAAGAATCATAGAATGTGTTGGGTTGGAAAGGACCTCTAAAGGCCATCTAGTTCAACCCCCCTGCAGTGAGCAGGGACTTTTTCACCAGATCAGATTGCTCAGAGCCTCATCAAGCCTGGCCTTGAACGTCAGAGAATCAGAATCAGAGAACTCGATTCACTCATGTCTAACTACGGTCACGTACGTGATGTTTGGCCATATTTACACAACTGCTTGGTCCAAGGATGTTCAGGCACAAGCTAGGATTCAACACAGCACAGAGCAGGCTTTCATGGCAGACTACCCAAAATTCCTTAAGACCACTACTTCAGCTAGACCCGTGAGTGCCCCGAGCACTCTGCAGCTATGATTTAGGTAGCTCCCACCTCAGAAGATGACTTTTCTCTATACAGATGCAAATACACACTGTATAAAAGGAGAATACACACTGTATAAAAGGGGTATTCAAAACTGCCTGAATTCCCCTTAGAGATAATAAAACATTAACATTTAAGAAACTTCAAAACAGTTTTGGAAGTGTTACCCTACATCTACAATATATTACACTGTGTATTTATAAAGCGCAGGAAAGGGAAAAAATTCCACTTTGTCAAAACATCTTTCGTGAAAGCTACAGTCTTTAAATAAAACCAGCCTAAAGTTAAGCTCCCAATCCACAAACCCTCTGTACAACACAATTAATAAAGCTGAGTTTCGAGGTGGTTTTAAAGGCATTTAAAAATGTATGCTAAAACTGTGCAGCAATTGACAAGTTGTTCGGTTTTGGGGGGTTTGTTGGTTGGGATTTTTTTTAAACACACTTGTAGAAAACTTGTAGATTATTAGAGAAAGCACTTTAAATAGGCAGATTCTGTTTGCTATCTTAACCACCACATAGAGCTCATCAAACTCCTTCCCTCTCATTAAAGCCTTTCATCCCCAGGATGAGAAGAGGGCAAAGTGAATTTGGAGCCCCTAGAGAGTCTGATTTGTTAGTGAGGTAGAAGCGAGGGCTTGCTGCTTTCGACAGCTGCACGGTGGAAGAGAAGCAATATCAGGGCAGAGATGGAGCACAGTTTGGGAGAAGGAAGGGGCCTGGGCTCTGGAAAGGAAGCAAATAGGGGAAAAGCTACAGCAAGTAGGAGAGTGTCCAGGAAAACAGTGGATGGAGGTATTTTGCTTACTCTGCTCTCCTAGCTTACAAAAAAACAGGAAAAAAAAAATAGCACCATCACATGAACCACAGCTAAGTGTGGAAACCAGAGGTCCTTTGTCTTATTCCTGTTTACTCGCAGTCAGTGGGGTAGCCCTGTGCAAGTCACATCCCTGCTCTCTGGTTTCCTCCCTTCTCTTCCTCTTTTCTGCACGTCCGGCATTACGGGCAGCCCTGAGAGAGGGGACACATCTCACACCGGGCATTTGTCCTGCTTATGACAGTCAGCTCTCCAGCCTCAGCTCAGGTCCTTGGATCTCTGGAACTCAAAGTATAGTCTTAAACACAATGGGCCATTTCAGAACCTGAAGCTGCATAGAAAACTCCCAAATGTGCTAAAAATGCATTCCTTGTATATTTTTGTACTCCTTAGCCCTGGACTATCATAAAACAATATTAAAATGAATAGATACTTGGCCAGAGTAGGTAACCGGTATAAATTATTTACAGTGTTTGTTAATTTTACCTGAAGTTGCTCAGTAACTTCCAAATTCAGTGGTTCCTCTCAAAGGGAATTAAGTTTCAAAGGCTGCTATAGCTCCCATCACTTTTAATATATACTTCAAAGAAAAAAAATTATTAAGTATCTTCAACAGCATCCTGTTAGTCCTGTAAATATTTGCAAGTGTGGGGGGAAAAAAAAGGTCAGAAATGGCCTCTTTGGAGAGAGAAGAATCAATGGTGCCACAAAGAGCCTTTTACTGCTATGTCAAAACCAAAACAAGAACGGCTTCACTAAGCTCCTATGAAATGGAAAACGTGTCTATCCTCTACGATAGCAGGACTTTTAGGGCTGCTGGAATATGGGGAACATATTTTTTCTAATAGTTGTTTCCAAAAATGTATAACCACAACCAGTGGGAGAACAGATAAAAGTCCAGATTTTCAGCAGAGCTCAGCATGTTGACACCAAATGCTTTTGACAACATTGTTCCCAGACAAAAGGCACAGTGCTAGCAACGTGCTGAGCAGTTTGGCAAATCAAGCCCTTAAGACTGAAAGGACAATGTGGCTTTAAAATTCTATTGACCTTCAGTTAGGAACACACATAGCCCAGTGACTGCAGCCATTTACAACTACTAGCAAGGCAGATACATGTAGAAAATTATAGAATCACAGAATGGTTACAGTTAAAAGAAACCTTAAAGATCATCTCGTTCCAACCCCCTGCCGTGGGCAGGGACACCTCCCACTGGACCAGGTTGCTCAAAGCCCCTGAAGTCAAAGTCCAACCTGGCCTTGAACACTTTGAGATGAACAAACCCCTACTTGGTGTACTTTTTCTATTAAAACGTGAAAAGATAACTGACCATATGGAAACTGAAATTTGATCAGCATCTCCTATCTGCTTGCCGGATGGCTTGTCAGAGCTCTGAGGTCTTTACGTTTCCACAGACATAGACAGAAGACATGCAACACTAAGAGCAAGTCAACAACGTTCAGGAAACAATTTCTGTTGCTGGAAAACATCATTCCGTTGAAATACGCAGCTCTGTAAGAACCAGAGTGGTTTGCAACAGAATCTCAATTCAAAATAGAAGAAAAGAACAGAGTACACATTCATTCTCAAATTGAAGACGTCTGCAGACACTCAGCTTTAGTTGATAACTATAGAGCACGCAGTCTCCAAACACGAAAGGCCTCGGCAGTTCATCCCAACACAAACCGTGACACGTCCCCTCTCCATTTTCACCTCAGCTCTCTCCACTATTTGTAGGAGCAGACAACTCGCAGGCCAACAAAAGAGCGTATTAGCTGTTATTTAATTTAGTCCACTACACATACAGATACTCACAAGTGCTCTGAATTCGTATAAACCTAAACCGGGCCTGAAACCAGAAGAATTGACTCCTAATTTATAGGAGATCGCTGCTGTCAACCAACTAACATACCAAAGACGAACATGGCTCTTGGAGTTAAATTTAGATGACGTGTTAACAGGCACCAATTTTCCACGCTGTGTATTAATAGATTACTTCTGCCTGCTTACTGAAGCATTCCCGTAGGTGGAGGCAGCTAGATGACAGAAGTGAACTTGACAATGTGACCAATATTGTTTGAGCACACACGATACTTTCTGTGGGCATGCACTACCTCCGAAGAGCACAGCGGGAAGCAGCCAAGAGTGTGCTGGCTGGCGTATAAAGTTTCTGCAAACATGACATAACTTTAAAGAAAAAAACCCATGTCCCAAGGGTTTAAGCAAAGAAGGAAATAAGAGCTGTGTTGCCATCATCAGCTACTACTTTAGCAAAAGCCTATTTCTCTGTCAGAGTAAAATTAATCCATCACAAAAACGTTATTTATCAGTATTGGGTGCAGAGATCTGTAGCTTATTTGGGAAGCCACATGAAACAAATCTCCCACTGGGTCAAGACAAAAAACTCTGACTGTAGCAGGTATGGGATCCACCAGGGCAGTTTCAGCTCAGGAAGACATTTCAAAACCCAGGTTTAATTTCCATACGACATGGAGACACCGATGCCTTCACACGCTGTCAGTATACACAAAAGATACAGCGACAAATCTGTAGAATATGGGAGGAGTTTGTTCTAGAAAGAGACATGTTTGCAATTACTTCCCCTGTCACCCCAGGGCTCTGGAAAAAATCACTTAATCTCTCAGGCCACAGTTTAGACGGAAGGAAAGGGCTCACAAGCCCTTGATAGTATTGGCGTCATGGGAGCTTGCAAAGCTCTCCCCGGGATCCTGGGGAGAGGCACCGCCTTCAGCAGCAAGAACACAGCAAGTACCTCCAGGACCAGGCAGTCCCTCAGATACAGGCAGGGAGACATCGGTGGTTCAGGCATCACACACCGCAGTTTCTCAGGACATTACTAAAAAGCAGCAATGCAAAGCCTTGTGCGACACATGCTGCTGATCTTCCCGCATACTCTCCTCTCCACGCACTTCCTACAGAAATAGAACAGAAGAGAAAGATTTTAAATTTGTTTTCAACCTTTTCTTTTCAGCCAGGGCAGGGAAGCCGAGAAAAAGCAGAGAAGGTTTCCAAGTAATGCTCTGTGCATTTCTGGGTAGGCAAGGACCCTATTTGTTAGTTCCACTGGAAAACTAAAATTGACTTTTAGCTGGTGCCATTCCAGAGCATTGGCTTTCAGTGCGAGCTGTCTTTTTGCATTAGTGAAGCCGGTGCTGCCGCTACATCCCGGAGTGACAGCTGTAGGAACGGAGCACGGAAGAAAGAAGCCCTCTGTATTCACCGAAGAGGTAAGGAGGCAATGCAGCACCTTCTCCCAACGCCCCTATTCCGCAGGCACCTGTCCCCAGGGCAATTCCCTGTGACACATTCATTTCTTTTCTGTCCGTTATACTAATAAGAGTGCCAATTAGCAGGAGGTGACTTTGGCGGGTGCTACAGAGCCCGGTGCGGGGCAGCCCGCAGATGTTAGCAGCATCCACAAAGGTGAGTTCTCCCCGAGCACCAGCACAAGGCTGAAGCGACAACTTCAATTAGATGGGAACAGTGTGGAAGTCTCCTACTCACTTCTGTGAGGGGGGATATTTTTCCTCCTTTAAGAAAAGATAGTATTTTAAGAATCACAGTATCTTATCCATGCTGAAGGACTCCAGCAAAATTTACCTTCAATCCTTTCGGGTGCAGAAGGCGGATGGAAAGAAGAGCCAAATGGGGACTGAAAAACACATTTCAGTGGTTAAAGAGACCCTGATCTCAGTAATTGGATTTCTGTAATGGGCTGGGAGGTTCAAAGAAATAACTGTACGATATCTTATTTTGATATTTCAAAATTATACATTTCAATTTTAATTATTCAATTTTTTTTTTTGTTGTTGTAATGTAAATAAAAGAGCATTAAGAAAGCTAAAAATATTTTAATCTATGTTAAAATGAAATAAACTTTTTGAACCAAAGCAACCGTGCGCCTCCTCTGAAACTACTGGCAAAACAGAAAGAAGTTTGTGTTTATCTTTTCACTCCTACAGTTCTACTGCTGATTAATATCTTATTGACTTCAGACGGGATTTCAGAGACCAAGCTAATCAACTTGTGCACAGCCTCTATTTCAGAGGGTTTCATCTACGTTGCTTGGATTATATAAAGGATTTTCTAACACCAAAGTATAGACAGGCAAACATTTTCAAAACCTATATTGAACAATGCAGGGAAAAAAATATAAAACCACATGTTTCTGAAGTTTCCTCCCAAAAGGCACTGAGAAAGTATTCACCACTACTCAAGCAGAGGTTCCAGACAAGCTATGAGGAACCTCAATGGAGAACTGGGCACCAATCCCCAGATTTATGAACTTCTAGGTCTCAAACAAGTCCTAGAAACTGAAATATTTTATCAATCTGCCATCCTTACTTTGAGGCTTCCTATGTAGTTTCTAAAGAGATTCTACCCTTCCCCCAGAAAACACAAAACCAAGCAGCCAAGCATTTAAGTTACATTTTTTTTTTTTCTTCCTAACACTGAAAGCCAAGATCAAATCTGCTCACTCTTCTTCCATCAAGACCTGTTAGCCTCATGGGAAAAAAAACCCCACAACAACAAAGCCAAACCAAAAAACCTGCTGTTTTAGCATGGAGAATCACCACTTTTATCTGGACAAATCTGAACTCCACTTGCTAAGCGCTAAAGAAAAGCTATTCAAGCTCTCCATATGCTCAGCAGGGCGTGCTAATCTTGGGAGCACCCACATCACACATGCTCTACCCAACTCCTCTTCCCTGCCCTGCCTTCAGCAGATGCTACTAACATCTAGGCATCTGCTGCTGCCTCACAAGTTGCTTTTATGTGCTTTGGGATTTGAAGGATACTTTCTGTCAAACAAACCTGTCACAGCAGCTGGAAAGCACAGAGATAGATGAAGATGGCGATGTGAATCTGAGAACGAAAGGGAAATTGTTTGCTCCCAGTTCCTCTCTGATTTCTATAAGCCAAACCCTGAACCCCACTCTAATCTGAGCCTGAATCATGGACACAAGTGCGCAATTTGAGCCACAATTAAGCATAAAACCATCTGCTTCTCCTGGCACCAGCCATTCTGAGCTGCAGGAGCTTGGTGAGCTGAGTCATTAGATTTACCTCTTCTTTCAGACGACTCCAGAATGGGGGGTCCTCACCTCTTCTGTGCTTCAGGTGAACCTGACAAGCCCTTTTAGTTTTTTGCTACTGCAAACAAAATACTGCTATTTTGTTGATTAAAATTCTTTACTGGTACCTCTCACTGCAAGATTTTGTGGTGGATGCAGGCATTTGCTTTGCCCACCGTCTGTTGAACGTATTCAAGTGTTTGCAGGCATCTCGCTTCTCTTTACAGGCGCCAGTGTCTCTACGGCCTCTTAATCCAGCTGGGGATTCAAGCTAACAGCACATTTCCAAACAAAGATCCTGTCTTATTCCTTAAGCTTTTTTCCAAACCCAGTGACAGTTAGGGAAAAAAAAAATAAATTCAAACCATACAATGTTATTCATGCTTTCATTTAAGTACCAATAAGCTTTAAAACCTTTGGTTTCCCAGCTCCCTCTGTTCTGCCTACAAATTGTGGGTTCCTAAGCAGAACCTACGTACTTGGATCCTAACCCAACCTCTATTAAACTCGGCAAGAAAATCTACTGGTTTCAGTGGCAACTGTGTCAGATCCCTGACATAAAAGTGTAATTTTTAAGTTTTTTTGTTGAATAAATACTATAAGGAGCTGTTAGAGCAAGGGTTACTGCTGCATCAGTTCATCACTGCCACTGGTTCCATCTCTCCGGCCATTTTCAGATACCTTCAAAAAGACTTTTTTCTACTTTTATGCCGAAAGGTTACAAAGAGCACTTGGAGAAAGATACGAAGCAAGAAATGAAATACAGAGATAGAGCTGCTTGCTCAAGTGTACTGCTCAGAGCCAGAAATCTTGTTGTCAAACCCAGATAGAAACTGGATGGGAAGACGCCCGTGACCAGTGATACCACATACTGTATGCCCAATCCACTGCCTCGCACCTCTCCCTTAGCACCAGACTACACCAGTTCAACAGTGGTCTTAAACACCCACGCAGCGCTTCCATCACCCACTAGATAGCAGAAAAAGCAACACAGAATTAAGCCTTATGTTATTCCTTTGTATTCACCAAATTGCCAAGATACAACAGGCAGAAAATACACTCCAGCTGATGCTATAATCAACTTTCAGTATACTAGCTTAAAGCTGTATCACTGCCCTCACCACGTGGCACTGGATTAAAGTCTTTAGCTCAGAAGAGCCGGGGCATCTCATCTCCTCCTGAATCGGTTCCTAAACAACCATTTTTCAGCTTAGCATATTAAAGTAAGTCAGAATATGACAACAGGGTAGATGGCTGAGGACTCTAACATCTTCACGCTATGCTGCAATATGGGCCCAAATCAGCTAACGGATATGTCTGCCATGGTAAACTCAACAGCAAAAGTTTAAACTATTTTTTTGCATTTCCATTATTCAACTCGGAAGTTTTTCAGGGCCATTAGTGATGGGACATGACTAGTGGGACTAGATGAGGCTGCTCTAAAGCTGCGATGAGATGTGCTGTCCCAGTAACAACTGCAGTAGGAAAGCTGCATGAAATGGCTGTTTCTCCTGGCCTGTCCGTGACTGTTTGTTGTTACTATTCCCCTTCCAAAGTTTTTCAGTCCAACTGCAAATGCAGTCAGTCCCTAACATAGGGGATTTTGCCAAAATAAAATAAATAGCATGACCCTTCAAAAGATGTATATTTAAGTAACCTAATTCATCAGCAAAGGAAAACAGCATGCTCGATTACAGACTAGAACAGACATTTTTCCTCCGAAGGGTATGTCTTCATAGCTAGCTCAGATACCATCTTTCGCCTACCTGCATCCCCACACAAGGAGGCTTCAAATGAGGTGACGCTTTCTCCCTAGGATAGCCAGTCATCCTTGGAGAGATGCTAAAATGCAAAACAAAGCTGTCACTGAAACTGATAGCCTGCCTTTCTGGCAGCAAGGATGTCAGTTCGACTCTTTGGGGTGCTGAACCTCTTCCCTGTGGGCTGGCTGGAAAAAACCAAGTCACATCTCAAAAAAAAAAAAAAAAAAAAGCGCATGCAACTTGTTTTCACAGCACAGCAGAACAAAACAAGACCTTTTTTAAAAAAAAAAAACAAGCAGCCAACCCAGAAGATGCAGCCTCTCAGCGGTTAGTGAGGCCACCTGAAATGATAGGAGATTTAAGTTCAAATTCTCTTCTATCTGATACGGTGCAAGACGGTGAAGCTGAATCACCGCTATCCCAAGGGAATGCCCTGATCCTAAAGCTGCGGGATCTGCCCTCGTAAACCTATCCATATACCATACAGAACAAGCTTAGTCAGAACAACTGCGTGTCTGATCTGACAGTTTGGTACTTAAGACTCTTTTCTGGGATGTGGGAAGCGAGCAGAGCAGGAACTGGGTACCCAGCTCCTCCCAGTCCAGGGGAATACTCCAACAACTACTGGCTGGTTTGCAGCGAGTCTGCCTGACTCCTGCACTAGGCTGTAAATTTTTATCAAGAAAAGTTTCTAAGTCATAAATAGGCTTCCCATAAAAAGCTGTGTTTCTGAAAGACAACTTTCCTAGGAAAATTACCTCCTTGGGTCTCCAAGTCTGTGACGTGCAGCGTACATGTGCACAGAAGACAGACAAATACCCTCTCCAAACCCTGGAAAAGACTCAAAGAACAGTGCAAGGAATCATAGGCGAAACACCTACAGTTCCTAGCAAATATATCACAAGTGAGAATACAGTAAAATCTGAAATTGCTTTGCGAGGTGGCAATTTATAGCCAGGCTGAGGCCACGGTTCCACATTAGTACCCGAGTTTAACACATTCACTTTGCCCCAGGCACTTGCTCCCCCTTCCCCACCTGGGGATCGCTGTCTACCACGTTCCACCCACATGGAATGGCAGGCAAACATCTATGCTTCAATCCAAGCGCCATTCAGCCCGTTGTATAACGGAGACGTGCCCAAACTGAAGCATGTTAGACTCCGAGCGGATACCGCTGAACTTTCTGCAATACATTGAAGGCAGTCAGGATGCTCCTATGCGAAGTCCCAGGATATTTCCAAAGCAGCACTGTGAAGCTTTATCTGCAAGCAAACACCCACTTTTGCACAGAGACATCCAAGTTACTCTAATCTGATTAGGCCCACTCTCTATTTGCCATCAGTTCTGCAAACCTACAGCATCTCCTCCCTGCACCCACACACATCTGGTCATGATCATTTTCCTTCCTAAATAAACTTCAGAGAGCAAAGCAAAGTTTCTAGGGCTTGAGCTCTTTTTTTTTTTTTTTCCCCTATCATCTCTGCACTTCAGCTGCCTATATCCCAGTAAGCATGGCTGTTCCACATCTGGATACACCCTGTCAGGTGTAGCAAATGCTACAGAGGAGATACGCAGTGTTCAGCCCCTCTGTTTTGCACTGAAGGATACACACAACAAGCCTAAGGCAGTAAACGTCAACTCAAATGATTTACCACTTTGACTCCAGTGGCAGTTCTCATGTGTGCAGCCCTTACAGGATCAGGGCTTTTCCTACATCCAAACACAAAGGAAATCTTGGTCCTTACATGCTCAGCCGGGCTCTTTACTTAGTCCCATAATCCACGTGTCACCTTGATGCATGAGAGCCTCCCTCCTCCCTCGGAGATTTGCCCCAGTTGAAGCCAGCAGCCGCTGAAAAGTGCAATCCTGTTGCACAAACCGGGCAAAAGGCTGCAACACTTAAAAAGAGCAAACTGCACAGATGAAACTTAGCTCAGTTTCAAGCAGAAGGAAGCTGCCAGTGCCAACAGCGGTGCCTGGCTTGCCCTGGGGGGTTTTCCCCTCCATCACCACCAGCTGGAAGCATCACTTCAAATCACCACCAGGTCTCAGGCAGCTCCTTTCCATGGAAAAATGGTGAATTGTGCTTCTGCACCCCAGTCTGTTCAAACCTGCCCTACAGAATGAGTTAATTGACAACTTTAAACAAGCCTACTTATTACACAATTGGAAAACAATCATGCAGCACACTGCATATCTCGTCCCCTGCAGACAAAACACAGGTCCCTGATAACTTAATTAACCTGGCAGTTGCTTCTGGGGTACGCGAGGCTTCACTTACTACAAAGCACACAGGAGAGCTAAGGCAAGGAGACGGGAAACAGTATTCAAATCAGGCTGCCTCTGTGGGGAGAATTTATATAGATTAAACCATGTCAAGGGCACCCAAGTCAGATGTAAGAGAGACTGCATGCGTGCATGAGAAAACAGGCTGAGGAAGAAGCCAGCGGCAGGGCTTTGGCAAACTCTTCTGCTATTCAGACAGGGGAGGGGGGAGAAAAAAGCTTGAGTGTTATGGAAGGTGGAAGAGGAGTCAACTTTGCAGAAGCAAGCAGTGATTGCTTCTCGTGCTTGTGTGAATAATAGTCCTTAAACAAAAGTCCCATTGGCTGCAGTAAGAGATTCGCTCTTTTCTACACAAACTTCCTTTTTTGGAAAGGCCACGCATCTAGGTCCCATCACAGCTGCAGCTCACCCAACGGTTGGTCTTGATGACCTTAAAGGTCTTTTCCAACTTAAACGATTCTATGATTCTAAAATGAAAACCTAACCGCAGTGCTTTGTACATCCCAGCACGTGGCAGGACAAGGAAAGAGCAGCAGGTAGATTGACAGCCTCCGAGTCCGCAACACAGTCATCACATCACAGCAACACAGTCACATGAGTCAGAGCATGGCTTGAATCGAGGACCTCACACCTCCTGCAATCAATATTCTTGATGAAGCTGAACGGATAAGGCTGCACTGAATCCCCTCCACCGAGCAAGCACCAGCGTTAAGTGCCTTTTAGGAGGATAGAGCCCTGGAGGCAAACAAAGACTCTTTATGTGGATGCATCGTCCTAACCGTACAAACATACACGTGGACAGACTACTTCCACCCTCCCCTCCAAGTGACTGAGGGAGATCAGCGTTTACATCACTGGAATGTCAAAAGATTTCATTAGTCCAAGATGAGGATCAACAGATTTTCAGACGACAATCTATTAAACAGAGCGCTAGGTGCATTTTACTAACCTGTATTTTACATGTGTATGTGCTGGTACTTTCCATCAGCTGTTTTTTTGGTCTCAATTTTTGCAGCAAATGACACAAACGCTTCACCAGATATTAGATTATGGTAAACCCACAACTTCTGTCGGAAACCTCATCTAAAAACCACAGCAGTCCACTCTAACAGTTGCAAGACACTGAAAACTAACAGGCCTGTACATTCATTATGAACAATACCTACGAGCGCAGACCTCACCCTTATAGAAATCGGCAAGGCAAAAAATATAATGGGACACGGGAAAACAAAATGGATTTTGAGTAGATCTGAAGTTATCATAAAATAACATTATTAAGCCTTAGCCTTCAGGGGTTAAGCTATTCTCAGGCTGGTCACAGCGAGCTCTGCTGTGTGGGATGGATTATTTCATTTCACCTGCCTCTTGCAGGTTTGTGCATTGGCCCCGGTCAACATCAAAGATCAGATGGATGTCGGATCTCAGCAAACACAGTGGTTTGTACACGCTGCTGTTCACACACAGGTCTCCATTGTGCTTAGCAAACAAAAAGCCTGAGCTTTTCAGGCAACACAAGCCAGCGATAATCCTTACTCTTTCAAGTTACAGCATCAAACATAAGCACATCGTTATACAAACTTCAATAAGTGGCATTTCTTCAGCAAAAGAGACCTCAAGGACTAAAGGCACAGCTTGATTTACTGGAAGTATAGCAATTCTTACACAAACATGTTGCTTGTGACACATCCATATAATTTCTGTGTATCGCTCAATAAGCACCACTACCCAGTACAGTATAAGGAAGAATAAAGACCTAGGTCCACTCTGATCTCTCCTTTTTAGAGTAACCCCTTGATTTTACGAGTCGAATCTGTATGGTTATGTCATCAATATTCCTCAAAAGTCAGTTTGAAGGCCCTGGACTCACAAATAGCCTCCCTGTAAACACAAAAAATTACCAATGTTCCATACTCTTTAATACAGCATCCAGTGAAGCAAAAATATGTCAGCAACAGACCTGGCAGGAAGGAAAAAAAACAAACCCAAACACAAACCCACCCACAAACCCCACAACTTTGCGGGCTGTCTGGATGTTGGGGTATGATGTGTAAAATACTGAGATAATCATGAACCTTACCAGACAAAATGGAGCAGCTACCACCCCTTCCCTCCTGGATTTCTCAATGGATACACCATGTTTTTGGTTAAGTCACAGATACTAATTTTTTCCTCTTGACATGGTTGCATATAGAGAGCGTGGAATGATGCAGAGCAAGGAGACAGGTTTCAGCGCCTTTGCTCAGACCTGAAGTGAGTCACAGAATCATTTATATTCGAAAAGACCTTTCAGATAATCAAGTCCAACCATCACCCCGACACCACCCAAACCCCCACGTCCCTCAGCACCGCGTCTGCCCGGCTTTTAAATCCCTCCAGGGATGGCGACTCCGCCACTGCCCTGGGCAGCCTGTCCCCATGCTTGACAACCCTTTCAGGGAAGGAATTTTTCTTAATATCCATCCTAAACCTCCCCTGGTGCAACTCGAGGCCGTTTCCTCTTGTCCCATGGCCTGTTCCTTGGGAGAAGAGCCCGACCCCCCCTGGCTGCCCCCTCCTTTCAGGGAGCTGTGGAGAGCGAGAAGGTCTCCCCTCAGCCTCCTCTTCTCCAGGCTGAACACCCCCCGCTCCCTCAGCCGCTAACCTCCCCTGGTGCAACTCGAGGCCGTTTCCTCTTGTCCCATGGCCTGTTCCTTGGGAGAAGAGCCCGACCCCCCTGGCTACCCCCTCCTTTCAGGGAGCTGTAGAGAGCGAGAAGGTCTCCCCTCAGCCTCCTCTTCTCCAGGCTGAACACCCCCAGCTCCCTCAGCCGCTCCTCACCAGGCTCCTGCCCCAGACCCCTCACCAGCTCCGTTGCCCTGCTCTGGACACGCTCCAGCACCTCAAGGTCTTTCCTGTAGTGAGAGGCCCAAAATTGGACACAGCCCTTGAGGTGGGGCCTCACCAGTGCCCAGTAGAGGGTACAGTCACTGCCCTCATCCTTCGGCCGGCAGGACAAACTCTTCTCCCTCACCTCCCCAGCCATATTGATTTCAAGTAAGTCAATCAGGCCTGCGAAGTAAATAGGTACCACAACAGCCCATGATTTATGCAGTGTCACACATCGTAAGCAGCACAAAAACTCAATCCCCATTTCCAGCCGTTTGCCCACCACAGACAGGGCTACCATGGAAGCTGTGCCTGCATCCCCCGGTGCTGAGAGGCCGCAGGCGCCCGCCGAGGCCTGCAGGGCCTTCAGGACATGGAGAACAACCGCTTGTCAACGCCACAGATTCCAAACCTTCGGCTCCCGACTGGCAGCGCCACAGGCTCAGCGCTTGTCATGAGGCACCCTTCTGCTCCACATCACCCATTTTCACGAATTTGTCGGCATTTCATACCTTTCAGGACTCTTGTCATATCTGACTGGAACTGGTCAGCAGGTTCAAAAGCGCTCTGGTTCCACACAGACGCACACAACGGGATTGCGTATGTCTGGTTTCCTCAGGAAAGCAAAAGACACGATTATTTTTTTTTCTTCATGCTTCCTCTCAGTGCGTGGCTTCAGGCAACCCATTCTCCTTCTGTTTATCCATCTGTGAATGTGAGAGAGCACCTACCTTCCCCACAGTGACAGCTGCTTAATTAATTCGAAGGGTGAAACTCACCCCTTCGCAGACAGCCAGCGCAGGACCCAGCAAGCACTCGCACCCTATTTCGAGGATTTCAGTGAAACGCAAGCAGCGCGCGCGTAGCGGCACACGGAGAGGTTACGAATGTGAAAACCCGGTCTACTTCTTAAGTCAAGTGAAGCAGACGCATCTGTTATGGAGCCACGAGAGGAGCGTTCCCTCGCTCGGGGGTGACGGCTAAAGTCCCACCACCATTCCTCATGTTTAACAGAGCTGCTGCCTCATTTCTACGGGCCGCGCGTTTGCGGTTGTTAGCCATCACCCACCGTCATCCGCCTCACCCTCCTCAGGAGGAAGATCTTCAGTTATGTCTAAGTTTGTGCGATACCTCACACAACCCACCCAATATCAGCGCCCTAAAGGCTCTTCTGTAACACAGCCATGACAGCAAAGGCTCTAACGCAAGCTGTGGCTTGAACTCAGCTATACGCTTTGCGGATACTAATCCAAGTTTGTGCTACAAGAATACAATATTCACAGGCAAATGCTTCCCTACACATCAACCACTACTTGCTGTACCCTACAGGACTATTGAAACACTTTCCTCCAGAGAGCAGATGCCATATGGGTATGTAGGCTCAATTAGCGCATGCTGACAGATAGCAAGACACTTAAAAAAAAAATTCGAAGCCTTGGCAAGCTTGAAAAGTTGCTGTATCGATTATGTCATACTGCATTTTGTGGTGCCTTAACTTTTGAGGTTTCTGTGCTGGGAAAGAAAAACAATAAATAAATCAGAGAAGCGATAGGAAAGATGAAAAGGGAAATCGGGAGGGGGCTCTTCAAAAAGGCACCAGCTTGGGAGCGATCAGGAAGCGACATGGCAGGGACCACCTTGCCAGCTTCCCTTGCCAAGGGTGGGCAAAGGCCCTTCACAGAGCAGACGTTTTATTACTCACACATCTCTGACTACCCAAACTGATCTTAAAGCACTTTGGCATGTCCCAAGGGTCATTAGAGATGACTTCCTCTCTGCATTAATAATGAAACGGCTCTTAACCAAAATTAAACTGGAGCAGCTTAATAGCATTTTAAAATTGACAAATCTGAAACAGCTAATTTCTTATTCCCCTCTTGCCCATACAATTAGCAATGGGAGAAAACTTCAAGGTTTTCTCTCTTAAGAAGTGCTGAAGAATCTCCAAAACTTCTACAGGAGACAGAAAAGAAAGAGGAGCAGCACCCCCTCTCCAATTAAAGGATCTGAGACCACCTTCGGTGCTGTGCAGGGGCTCCATAAAAGCTCAGACAACGTGGGGCTAAGCAAACCCAGACACGGTGGCTGGTTTTCCCAATTGGAAAACTGACGGTATGGTGAGGTAAGGGTTCATCCTCTGCTGTTATCACAGATGGATGATTCGCTAAATTCCTTCCGACTGGGAAGCGCACATGTTTGCGGACCTGCTACCACATCACACAACTTCAGTGCACATCTTGCAGCGAGTACCAGCTGGACAAAGCACATAACCCTTCGCCTCCTGGTAAACGACCATCTGTACCTGCAGACACAGCTACAGACCTTAATAAAAAAAAAATAAAAAATGAACAAAGAACAATAGTTTCCAAGCCCACCTATGTGGCCTAGAAGTCACTTTCAATTTGCAAAATACAGCGGAGTTTCAGTATGTGTAGTAAAGCTCCCAAATCCTGTAATGATTTCTGAAAAATAATTTAGGCTTTTTCATTGGGATAATACTGTCACAAGAAGCGTGGCTGACACTTCGTGAGAGTCCCGTGCCCCCCTCCTCAGCCCATGAATTCATCAAATGTGAATTCAACATTCACTAGTGCTAGGGGGAAACCACCAGCTTAACATGGAGCAGCTGATGCAGCGAGCCAGGGCAGGCTATGGATGCTCTGCAACAAGTCAGGTCTTTCCATTTCTGTTTGACTCATCCAGTAGAGCAAAAGAAGGAGTCATTGTGACAATCCAGGAGGAATCAAACTGCCATTGCAGTGATCTGTGACGAGCACAGTTTCCCTCCTCCAGAAAGAGCACCCAGCTCCACTCCGCAATGTTTTTGCTACAGCATCTACTCCACTGAGGCTCTGACACCGGTGCGATGCACGCCAAACATCTCATCTGGAGAAGTGTGAGACCAGGGGAGTGACAAAAAAGATTTTTCCCTCCTGTCTCTCTGTCGAACACAGGAAACAAAAATAAAGGATAAAACCAGCTTCTCAATGTGAAGAGCAAACCTGACTAGGGAAAGAAAACGAAAAATCCTGCCTGGTCATCCCATGCTGATCTTGCAAGGGCCTGGGAAACAATCTGCCAGAATAAGTAAGCACTTGGATGCATTAATCACCTTACGAGGAGATCACTGTGTGCCAGGAGGAAGCAAAATAGGAGTTGGGTGGGGGAAGAGGCACATGCAGCTGTTCAAACAGACCTGCCCCACAGGCAACACCACTTGAGCAACCAACACGCTCATCTCTGCTCCAAAAAAACGTGGGGTCCTCAATATATCCTGGGCAGAAACCATCTCATCAGTGAAGACTCACAGCATTGAGTTTACACACAGAACTGGGCATGAGGGGACATCATACCTGAAGGTCTCAGTAGAGGCAATTTTAGAGGGTATTGGGCCCTTCTCAGTTTCATCTCAATGGAGCTAGACTGTGGTTCTGTGGAGCTGGACTATGGAGAGGCACTTCAAAGCTCCGAGTAAGTTCAGTGTCCCTAGACAAAAGGTGCTGTTAAAACTACAAAGACCCAACCACTTGTTGCTCCAATACTTTAGGGAAATAGATGGAGACTTGCTGATCAAACAGCAACGGGGAGCAGCCCACTGCTCTGCTCCTAAAATCCTGCTGAGAACCTCTCTCATACACCTTTACGAGCATCAACTCAAGGGAAAGGATTTGAAGATCAAGGAACAGTCTCACATCTGAAGATGGGGACAAATGACCTCTTCCAGCTTTGATGAAATAGCAAAGGGGAAACATCCTTGGCTGTTTGGAAGGGGGAAAAAACATACAGTCCAGAGAAGGAATAGATTTCGTAGATTAGACAAGCAGAAAAGCATGTTGCAGAGCTCATTTCCAGAATGTTTTCAGAAACCTGCTGCAAACCCTATGGCAAGAACTTCAGCCTTCAACAACACACCGGCTGGCAGCCTGCAAGCAATCTTCTGTTGCAGCCCTGTTGCTCTCAGAAACATTTCTTTCGCCAGCAAGTTCCACCACCTGATGTTCAGCTCGCTCGCATCCCCTCTTCACTGCTGCCCCTGCTGCTTCGCTCACTTGTACTAAGAAACGGACATAAAAGGGGACACAAAAAGGAACAGTTGTTTATCCCAGAGTGGTGGCTTGATCTTGATTCACTGCCAGTCCCTTTCCCCCTTCCCACCTTGGTTTATACATGGCGCAGATGTTTAACGCCGATGCCTGCTTTCTTTCTCAAGAGCCTTCCTGCAGCAGCTGGTCCCCGGAGATGGGATTTCTTCCCCCGGCTCTCCCTTCTGTTACAGGCAGACGGATGCCTTCCTGCTCTCCTGCCTTCTCATGTGGGAACGCTAAAGCCCTCCGCTTCTCACGTTAACTGCAAAAACCTTGAAAATGAAGGTTATTTTCCTCCCTTCTCTGGCTCTGTTTTTCTTTTTGCCCAAGCCCGCTCCTGTCCCAACCAGGAGGAGGACATCAAAGCCTTCACCTCACACCTGGCTGCTGTGTGAACACCATGAAGTCCACCCACGTGGCGACGGCTGGGGAGAACACCTTCCGCAGGTTTTGATGCACTCACATTGAGTAAAGTTTAATCAGGGCTGAGATTCAGCTTCACACCGGTACGCCAGTTACTTCCCTAAAACAAAAGCTACGGGGAACTTCGCAAGGAATAAGAGGAGAAATGGCGTGGTGGTGTCTACGTCGTACAGCAACACAAGATAATTCACCTCTCCCTGTAAGGCTCAATCAGAAAGACTTCCAATTCTGGTATCCAAACGATAACGTATTTTGATGGGAGCAATTTTTTCCTCTTTCCCTGAGAATATTAACTGAGATACAGAGAAGGAATGTTGATTTAAGCAGCTATCCAAAAAACCCCTTCTGTTCTTCTGCATTAATAACTTCTGGATAAACTGAACTTCTCTGCCAGATTAAGTTAAATTTAAGTCATATTCCAGAAATATAAAATTTCTTCAATTTTATTAAAATTGAAAAGCAGCCTATCAGAGGGGTATTTTCATGACATGCAGTTCTCGGGCACTATATTTTATATGGATGTAATTATTCTAGCTATTCATCACAGAACCACAAATCCAACCTTCAAAAAGTATCGTAATGCAAGATTCATTGAATCCAGCTGATATTAAATATCAACAGGGTTCCGTTATCAGTTTTTGTATCTGAGCACTGTAATATCAGCTATTACTCTTTTATATTAAAGTTGTATCTTCGGAAGAGAATTACTTCCCTTGGCAACAATGGTAAATGTTAACTACCTTGAATATTTCAGTCACACATGCATTATGTATAAGATTGTGATCTGCTAAACAATAACGGAGAAAAACAGAAAGCGACAAAAAGATTTGCTTTGTGAAAGATTTCTTTCTGTACTCAGAGAAAAAGCACACGCTATACAAGGAAAAAAAATATTTGGAATAACGTGTCAAGCCTTTTTCCACTGGGATGGCGAGAGTCTGATTTAGTATTTCTGAAAGAACGGAGTTCTGCCTAGCAAAACAAGCTATTAAAAGAAAATGGTTCATGTTATTTGTACGACAGCAATGCCTAAAGACTCCGAGCAACGTGGTGAATTATGTGGGGCACTATACATACAAACCAAAAGAGGTCCTCGCCTTTCTTGTGCGGTTGAACTGCGAACTCCTCGCAGCACAGACAAAGCACAGAGAACGAGGGAGCGCACACAGATCAAAGCGGACGGAGGAAAGAACCCAGGTTTCTCCAGCTCTTGTTTAAAGCACTCTCCGATAGGTTACACCGCCGTGTTCCAATCACTTTTGAGCAACTTATGGTTGTATTATTCCCACACCCAGGCTCATGCGAGTCTGGGGGGGTGTCCACAAAGCCAGGCGGAAAATCTTAAGCCTCAAACTCTGACGGCGATACCCGTACTCAGACCTCACTGAAGACGCATGCAAATTGTACATCTCACCGCCCTCCCAGAAAGTGAAGTTATGTAAACCAGCGTCAGCATCAGGTTTAAATTAGTGTTTACATTGATAAGTAACTTGAAAATTACATTGCTCGCATGCGTTACACAAGCTAATTCCGTGTCCCTATTTGCAAATATTTACAAAGCTCTAAGTCAGTCATTAGACTAGATACTTACAAATCATTTGGAAACTACCGGTTTATGTCAACTTCATTTTTCATCCAATGATATTAGGCATTAACGGGCAGCAAAACAGATGAAACTCCCCATCATTTTCGTGTTTAAATTCACACAGCAGGAAGGCAGTTATCGATATTAAAGCTGAATTATTCAGCTATGGTGTTAGTTATGCCAGGTTATGCTGCTCCTGTTTTCTATTCCCCCTCAAACAGCATCTGCTCCCTCCCATTCACCACCATTTTGCCCTCCGATCTATTCGTAGATGGATTTACCAACTGGCCACACAAGCAGGTATGGTGAGGCAATAAGCCGAGAAGCAAGGGGCTACTAACATGAATACTGCCACCAAGAAGCTGCCATGCTACGCCCAAACACATGAGCCATCAGCTGTCCTGTCTTTATTAACCCATATACTTCAACTGCTGGTCTACATCAAACAAGGTACGGCTTTTGAAACTTGTAGGTCTGTATCGATCATACCGATGCCAGAAGGAAGCAATTTAAAGTACCAACAAAGCTGCAGAAGAGCCTGCAAAGACGTTACTTTTAGGGATACCATGTCTATCCCCCCCTGGAGCGAGGATGCCCTTGCTCACCACAAGTAGTGCTTGACTTTTTACACCCTCCAACTAATTTCACCAAGAGCACTCCTGATATTCAGCAGCAGTATCTGCATTGCAATCTAGAATTTGATAGCTTCCACGTAAAACTTTTAGGCATACAGATACAACCTTAACGTAGACTACAGACGGTCACAGGTGAAACCTTTGCTCACTTATAAACTCATTTTACTAAAAAACACATCTATTATGGATCAGTGTGAAAAGTTACAGCTGCTCTTAAAACTCAAAAGGTCAAAGGACCTTTAACAATTTTATTGAATAGATTATTGAATAACATAGTCAATGTTAGCCATTCTTTCTGAAATAATCTCTGGTTTTGTAGATGCAAATGCATCTGTACGCACTGTAATCCCAAAGCGAAGCAGTCACCGTAGGCTCCACCACCCTGCATCCTAGACCTTACTAGTTGTCTAACCAAACAGTGTAGGTTTGTACAAAGGCGAGTTTGTAAACCTGTTTAAACCTACTGCTTAACCTTTTGCCCACCTTTTGATAGTCTGGCATGAAGTCAGAGAACCACGAGCTACACACGCTACCTGCCTGCGCTGCCCACGTACACCAACCAGTCCCAGGCTAAGCGCATACCTAACTTCCTACTTGGAATCCACTTCAGAAGTCAAACAGGAAAGGAGCATTTTTGTTCTACAATGGAAATAAGTAGCCAAGTAGAGGAAACACGGTATTAGCACACCCATCCCAAGCACCAGGGACCACGTGGAACCAGTCCCTGGCACACACGTTTATGGGGAACCAGCATCCCTCGTTCAAACAAGGACAACATAAGGGAACAGCTGGGGTTTTGGCTCCCCGTTGCATGAAGAGGGCAATACATTTCATTACCCGTCACTTCTTTGCCACTTTTCTGAGAAATGCTTAAAGGTCTCTGTAAACTCATCACTGAGGATAAAAATACACGAGTTCAGGCGCCTCCAAGAACGTTCAGCATAAAGCTTGCCGCAAAGTAAAAGCTGATACTGGAAAACCATTCCAAAAGAAAGCCCAAACCATTTGAAGGGCACCGTCAGAACAGCACAGAAAAACACTGTTGACATTTCCTTAGGATTCTTTCAGAGCTAAACCTGCAATAGCTATTGATTTTTTGTTTTCTTCACAAGTATATATACATTATTTAATACAACTGAACAGTTTGTAAACCAACTTTCTTGAGCTTTTGAAATATTGATATCTTTTAGAAGGTTGAAACCGATACTGAAAACCTCAATTCCACATATGAAGCCTAAAATACTGCAGCTTAATCTATACGAAAGCAAAAGCTATTTTTCTTAATTGAGGAGGTGCTGTTTATGGTTTTTAAAAGCTGATGCTTATCATGTTCCGCTTCTAACTACAAAAACAAACAAACAAACAAAAAACAAAAAAAAAAAACAAAACAAAAAACCAACTACTTTTCCTTGTCCAAAAGGGGACTTGTTTTCTTTTCCAAAACTTCATTTCTTGCCAGTTCAGAAACTTTCTCAGTGGGGCGGCAGCCTTTTTAATTTAGTAACACCACTCCTACCAAGGCCAAAAAATCAATGACTTCAAAGAATACACCAAGAAAATTTGGTATAAACAAGTATTGGATAATCCGCACGGATAAGTAGTCAGCTTACCCTATGCAGTCGAAAAGGCTTTTATAATATTTACAAATCTTAACAGGAACATAGATGGTTTTGTTGGGAAGAATTCAACTGTGCTGCTGTTATTTACACTATAACCACCACTAATATTTCAACATAAATATTCATCGCCCGTGTGCCAGTCTTCCCTGCCCTCGCAGCCAACCGCCAAATCGTTACACGGCCGAGATTCACAGGAGAGATGACAAACGGAGATCAGAGCGCCAGGGCGAGGAGCTCACAAGCTCTCCTGGAGTTCCCTGTGCCATCCCAGCCTCCCTCACAGCACTCCCGAGCCCCTGCTCCGTTTATTAAAATATAAAGAATTTGAATTTAAAGACCATCTCTGCCCACTGGTATTACCAACCAGCATTTCTTAAAGGCTTTTCGGCACGCAGTTTGAGACTGAGGCTAGTGCTGAAAATATGCTAAAATCCGGCATGCTCTGTTAACGCAAACAGGAGGTAAAAGCTTTTGATGTTTTTCCATGTATGCTTTCCACGGGGATTTAATGCAGGGTGGCAGTTACGTAAGGGAAACTGAGGCAGAGAGTGCTGAAGAGGCAGCCTCAAAGGCAGAACTCATAGGGGAAAAAAAAGCACTTATAAACTTGATGGATTCAGTCTATAGAAGAAAAAGGGGGAGGATAAGAGGAGTTGACCTGATAGCACGGATCACAGTTGCTTTCTACCTTTTCCCAGCACATAATCCATCACAGCTACTAACAAAAAAGGGTATTTTAGCAACTGGTAAAGATTGACATGATTAAGTTTCAAGACCCACCTGCCTTGTTACCTGTGGAATCACACGCATCTGTGGAAGGCTAATACAAAACACCTGCTGGTCTCTGTACCAGAATTTTACGCACCTGGCAAGTAAAATAACTGTTGAAAACATGACTTCGCATTTAAACACACACCCCCCTCCCCAGCAGCCCCAGGCCCATTTTTGCCCAGCACAGCAAGCTCTGCCTTGCCTGCTACCTAAAATCAGCTTTGTACATGAAACAGGAGCAGAAGCGCCACGTAAGGTTCCTGCTGGGGTGGAATCTCACATCCCTCCTTTGACTTTACTCCCAAAACAGCCTGCGGAAAGAGCCAGGGAGAGACTTCTCCTCGGGCACCAGCCGAGCATTGCTTTCCTCTCCGTAACAGCCGTAATAACCTGATGCACGCCACAACTTTTGGCCAAGTTCAGGCCTCGCGTACAATTTCATGTCCTTATTAAACTACAGATAGAAGTTTACTATGCGTAGCAATCTAAAGGAACTGCACAACCGAAGCCTTACCAAGAAGTTCACACAGACTCTATCCTGCGCAGCTCTAACAAGCACCCCTTTCTCTCGCGTACATCAGTTAATGTAACTCTGAGCTTCCAGATGCCACAGCACCGACTTCCACCAGCTCATCTACATCTCTATCGACTTGTCTTAACCCTCTGTCATTTACATTATTTATCACAGTCTGACAGCACGCACGGTGCCCCACCAAAAACATCCGCTGAAACAGCCAGGCTTTGCCCAGATGAGCTTATCACCGAACAGACACAAGACACAACACGAGAGGAAAGCCAGATGTGCCACAGAACATCTGTCAAAAGCTACCGGACAAGACAAATTCACTGCTTTTCAATCGATAAGCCTAAAGGTATTCTACTAATAATCTAAGACCTGCGGAGAGGTCAGGGATGCTCACGATAAAGGGACGGCTCCCTGCGGTGCTTCCTGAGGCTTCACCTCTTACTGCATCCAGATTTCAAACTCATTTTCCTTGCCCGAAACACCTGACATTTCCTGGGCATACTATCCAGGGCTATGACTCAACATTTCCTTTCGATGGATGTTGCCAGCAGGAGCCTGGTAACGCACACCAATCGCACCAGTCTCGCAGGCTGCTCTCCCCACTTCATTCAGTCGCCTAAAGGTTGTTCTTAGTAGTAATGTAGCGAAGGAAGCGCAAGCACAATAAGCCGTAATGCATTTAGATGGCCCCATTTCGCTCAAATGCACTTTTACCTCTACAGAGCCGTTCTCCAGAAGTCTGTTTTCAAAGGGAGAGTCAGAACAAAACAGACCTACGCAAATCCGACCTGAAATTTCCCAACTAGGTTGCCTGTACTCAGAGCCACGTCAGCGTGCTGCAATTACTCACCAAAAACTCTAGAGATTCTGAATAAAATGTATCAATTAACCACCATCAATCAAAAGATATTAGAGCATCTAGGTATGTAGCTATGTACTCTAGTATCTTCTTGTTGATAGCAGTTAAGGTTTTATTCCATTTATCTATCTTCACTGGGGCATTAACACATACATAAACATTTCTACCACCTCAGAGAGGTCACCCATCAAAAAAAGTTATCTCCACCCTTATTTAAGAATAACTTCTCATACCTTAAGAAGGCTGCTTTATCCACGTAAACAAGCACACAATTAGACAGAGATGCACAAACACTCTATTAATACAAGTTATTTTAATTTCGACAGTTCTAAAACCAACTACATTTTCAACCTCAAGGAGTTTAAGCAAAAAGACGACGACACGCTGATCTACTGGACCGGAATGAATTTCAAGCACTACTCCAAAACTTATTTGCATAGATAAATATAAACCAGCACGCATTTGCATCTCAACAGGCACAATTTCAGTTCTTCAAAGACTAAGGCCTCCTTATTTTCGTGTATTTTAAGAGTAAAACGCTTCAGGTACTTACTTCTAAGTGTGCGGAAGGAAGCTCATGGCTGAGATCTGCTCTTCTGAAGCCCCACAGAGCAACTGAACGAGACTGCGGTAACCAAAGCCCCAGGCAGAGCGAGGAGCATGGGACGACCTCCAGGTGAAGGGATTCAACCACTAAAACTACCCCAGCCCTCCCCGCAGCTGCGTCACCTTCCAGCTGCTGCAAATGCACCTGGGGGGCTTTAATCAACATGAAAACTCTTTGCAAAGGCAACAAGTTAACTGTAGGCTTTCTTTCAAACGGGTATTAGTAATCCACTGTTTTTACAGAATATTTTCTAAGACCTCTTAGGTGCTCTAGAAAGCACAGGAGAGGCTTAAAAAAACCTCGGAGGCTTAGCACCTCTGTTATTTTAACCTTGAGGGATTCACCCTAAGTCTTTCCAGCTCTTTCAAGTCATTTAATGCTTTGCAGGGAGAGCAGAGGAGGGGACAGAGTAGTCATCTTGGCTATTAGGACCTTGTCAGTGAAGTGAGAATCCCAGTTTCTGCTAAAATATCTATTTCTTTTCCCCCTCTGACTGAAAAGTGCCAGAAAACTTGTAAATCTTTACGGTCTCAAACACTAGCCAAATATTGAGAAACGCATCACCTTAAAGTTTCTAAGAAGTCAGCCTGCACAGAAAAGAGGAAGACATCGTCTCGAATTTGAAGGTGGAGAATGTGGCAGGTTCAACTGGAAAGGCAGAAAACGCTTATGGCAGAGACGGGGTTGGTCACTGCAGCGAGCAAGCTGCTGAACTTAAGCTAATTGTTGATGAAGGCCCTCAGGGTTATGCCGTCTTCCCCAGCATCTCTAGTTGCTTCCCAAACCCTCCTACAGTGGTCTTTCA
Source organism: Rynchops niger (assembly GCA_013400035.1). Taxonomy (NCBI): domain Eukaryota; kingdom Metazoa; phylum Chordata; class Aves; order Charadriiformes; family Laridae; genus Rynchops; species Rynchops niger. Next base: position 1,653,618 of record VXBH01009358.1, on the reverse strand, counting down.
GTGAAGCTGCACAAAACAGGGCCAGATTCAGTTCTAGACTGAGCTCCAAATGTGAACCACCACCAGGTCCGGCACGTACCCTGCCTGCAAGCCCTTTGCCACTTGGGCTAGTGAGCAAGTGACCTGTAAATCGTTCCCGAGGCACTTGCAGATAAACTGTAAACTAATTAATATCGGAATTATTGATGCACAGCAAATATTTTGCAAAGAATTTATCTCAAGCTCTGCCACCACTTTACACTTTACAGCATTGATTTATACATCATTGAACAAACAGTGGCATGTCCAATAAATACTTTATGAATGTTTGCCAACCATTTATCTTACATAATATGCTATAAATACATCGCAAATACTGCAATGTTTGAGTACACTGTTTATAAATTACAACCTGCGTACCATCAACTACTGCTAATAGAAACGTCAATTCCTTTGCCCAATACAAGGAAATTCAAAGGGAATTTGGCCCCACGCTTGGCGTGTAGCAGTAGGAAATACAAGCCTTGCCTCTGATTATTCCTTGATTCTAGTCTCTACTTCATCTCTCTTCTTATTATCAGCCGAGGATGTTTGTTCTTCCTGCCCTGTCTCGAAGCTTTCGAGTTCCCCATAAACATACATTATCTATAGGCTCCTCCACCTGACTTTAACAGGAAAAAACTTTAACTAACCGCTAACTACCAAACATTCCTATTTCTAACACTTCTTACAGGGAATATTCTGTTCACGCGTCCTGTATGTCTGCATCCAGCTGCTTTCCCTTGAATGATCCTCAGATAAAACGTTCTTCAGGCAAAGATTACCTATTACTATTATTTTTTTTTTTTTTTACATTCCTTGCTAGAGCTATGGACCCTGGATCCAGGTCTGGGGTCACGTGTCGGGTAAACACAAATACTAAACAAGGTGTGATTCATTTTCTTACTACATCTCTTAAATGCCCAACTTGTCCAGCTTAAGAGAATACATGAGAAATACACCCAAATCAGTCAAACTTTCTTTGTGTCTGCCATAACCTCAAAAATGTCCTGTAGGAACACACATATCTAGATGAAATCACAAATCCCAAGGTTTTAAGATCAGAAACGCTTCTGTGCTCAGCTTGCGGAGCCTCCCGCGGAAGGCAGGCCGGCAGAGCTCGCCCGGCCTGCGAGCCGGTGGCCACTGAAACCACAGGAATTTCTCATGTAAGGCGCCGGGCAGCCTGAAAAGGCATGCGGGGAGCAACCCCATTTCATTCTGAAGTTAACTCTGTGTTCAGCAGGAAGCTGATCCAGACGAACTTCAGAGGACCTTCCCAACCCACGTTTTCCTACTATTCTATGATTTAATTTGGCCAGCCCTCTTGCTTTTAATGAATGAAGTATCCAAAAGCAGTTAAGTTCAATCTTTCCCTGAAAATTCAGCCTGAATAAACAAGCAAGTCATACGATGGTGACTTATTTTGCTCTAAATTCTTGGGACACGTATCTTTTTTTTTCCAGCAGAACACTAACATCACTGTATATGCTACCCTGCTCTCTTTTTCAACTCTAAATCCCAGGAGGACTTTGGAGGAAAATGCTTTCTTTTTCCTTCTTCATCAGCCTATCAAAGATCCCTGAATTCCTGCTGTTCCAAGAACACACTTTTAGCAAACAAGAGTGCTTCAGATCACTGGGGAGTCCAAAGCACTGATTGAAAGTCACAAGCTACCATAGTTCTTGCGTTATCAAATTGATTTTTGCTTGCCTTTTTAATACACAAAATATCACCGGGGGGTGGGGTGGGGTGGCAGGGAAGGGGGATGACACAGAGGGCTTTTTTGACTTTATTATTTATTTCTGTTCCACTTGCACCAACAGTTATCACTGAGGCCAAGGCTGCCCTGGTGCAAAATGCTGGGCATAAAGTGCAGGCTCTGTCCTAAGGAGTTCCCAATTTAAACGAGACGTACTAACAGTTAGGAAGGAAACAGGCTGCCCAGAGAGGTGGGGGAGTCTCCGTCTCTGGAGACATCCCAACCCCGCCTGGACGCGTTCCTGTGCCCCCTGCTCTGGGTGACCCTGCTCTGGCCGGGGGTGGGACTGGGTGATCTCCAGAGGTCCCTTCCCACCCTACGATTCTGTGATTCATATCATAAAGCAGGAGCAGAGTCAGAACGACCCAACTCCACACCGCTGGGACAGCGGGTCTCTCTGGAGCTCCTGCAGTCACTAATGCAATGAGCTGTCTTAAAGGCCACTGCTTCACCAACCACGAGACCTTTTGCCATCGTGTCCACAGGAATGCAACAGGAATAAGATCTACTACCTGGCCAGGTGGTGGCCACTGATCACTGGCACCTTGTCTCCCTGAGGGGCACTAACTCCTGAGTTACTCAAGGCTGCCTCGCAGATGCACAACTTTTCAGCTGCTACTGAGTTTGGAACGACTCTCTTCCTTTGCTGTCCAACTTTGGATACTTTCTAGAGAAAAAAGGTCCAAAAATTACTAAAAGAAGCATGAATGCATTTAGCAGCTTATTTGTTGCTATTTAGAAAACCTGTCTTACCTATAATTCAATCATGCAACAAAACCAAACAAGAAATTACGTATATATTTCTCACTTAATTTTTGAAGTCACCTAAATAATGGCCTAGGGTGATGTACCTTAGAGTCACTGAGGCTCGTCATGTCTTCGGAGCGAGCAGATAATGTTCCCATCCGTCTCTGCAGCTCACTGAAGACCTCAGAAGTGCTGAGCTAGCACTGGAGGGCTGCTTGGCACCGACTTTGTCGGAGAGAACCCTGGATTCTGCCTGCCTCAAATGTAGTTTTATTTTTGCCGTACTAGAATACGTCTCAGCAGAGTAACGACAACGGTATAATGTATCCCTGGACTCCAGTAACGACTGATATAATTCTCTTCTGTAGACTAATTTACTTTAACCTGCCTACATATTATTAAAATGCCAGTCACCAGGGCATCAAAGCAAATAATGGGCATTAAGTACTAGTGGAGTAACTGCAGGAGAAACAAACAAAGGTCTATTTGGTTCTGCTATTCCATTTAGGACCCCAAAATGCTGTGCCTTTGGGTTTCCTTATTCTGCATTTGGCCTATCTACTTACCCCTTTCTCTTTAACTCTTTTACCGGTATGGCGCTAGGTTGGTTGGATGTTTAAGGAAAAGGCTGGTTTATTCTCATTTGACATTGACAATTACACTTGTTAAAATGAGGATAATCAAATCTCATCTTTCCAGGGATGAGCAGGATTACAGTGATCAAGAACAACACTTTCTGCTCTCGCAGGGCACTGGGGAACACGTCGTGTGTCCCTGAAATCTGTCTTTCCTCCTCTTTTCTGGGGAGCAAGGAGAGATGTTAATTCTTGCCTTCTCATAAGCCCCAACTTAACAAAGTCTGTCAGAGCCTTCTTTATTGCAATTAATGTCACGGGGAAGGCATTCCAATTGTGCAGGGGCAATAATATCAGACAGGTAATTTCTTTTTCTTAATTTAAGGCACGGTTCCAGTTTGATGCACCTATAGCTGTATCAAACCCCCTTTCCTTCGTATAGCTTTAAAAAAGCGAGTAGTGGCATTTGAAAGAGCCCAATTGCTGGAACCACCTAAAAATTAATTCCCTTCACTATATCGTACATTAGACCCTTAAATCTTCACACAGCTTAAAAATATCTCAATTTCCCACGTACAACGTGCCAAAATCCTTCAGGGACTTTTTCCAATGGGGAGTCAAGATAAAATTGCGTTTATCAATCTCCAGAACACTTTCAATTCATTACGGAAAAGGGCAGCTTATTCCAAAAGATTTCTAAATCTCAGAGCAAAATATTGCCAGCCTTGGAAATAATTCCGAGTGGCGGAGTGCTTTTACAGACTCTTTTTCCCCGGTTGCAGATCCTACCCACAGTGTTACCAGGACAGTATAATTTCAGTGCCCTACTGACATTTGCAAGACAATTATTAGCTAGAGAGACAGGCAGCAGTCAATTTTTCCCAAAGTCTTCCAGAACCTGTTATTTGGTCACATCAGTTGTTGTCTTTTGCAGAGCACAAAGTTCAAGAGCTTTGGTCTGAAGGTCAGGCAGATATTTTTTTTCCTTGTTTGTCTGGATGCCGCACAACTGTGAGCCCTCGCAGCAAAACGGCTCCTTCTTTGGGAGCTCGGTGGCACTCGGACACTGCGCAAGGACCATAAAGATGCCATCACAAGCAAATGTTCAGGCCCTTTTTATTAAGAGAAGAATCATTAGTTTGTATTTCTTGGGTCTTACCTGGACACCTGGTGGGTTGCTCCATCCTCCCTTCCCTCACAAGAACCGCGTGAAGAGGAGTAGAAAGACCTTCCCTAAGAAGAGTTCGGGCATATATTTAAACTGAAGTTGTAAGAGAATCACATGATTCCAGGAACCGACACTTGAAAAACAAAAAAACCAAATAGGAAATAACGAAAGACTGGAAATGAAAGTATTACAGTTCTGGTTTTTTTACATCACAGTTGAAGAGCAAGTTTTTTTATCAGATTTCTTCGCCTTTAATTGCAGCCACAGTAATTGAAGTTTCAATTTCTCTAACATCTAGAGTCCCAGAGAGGCTGGAATCGAGCCCCTTTTGTTTGATCACCGCAACCAACACTGTTCCAGTACATACCGCAATGACTTCGGCTTTGATCTAAAGCATCCACGACATAAATATTTAGCTCTTTACGACCTTCAGCACTTAAGCGAGGTATAACTTCATGTCTTCAAAGCATTCTTGGAACATTACCTCTTTAATTGTCAAGAACACAAAGACAAGTTATAGGGTTCTTGCCCAAACTGGCATCAGCATATAAACAGTAGAAACCCAGCAACATTTCAGGCAGAAAAGCATGAATTTATCCAGCAGATCGCGTACACGGTAGTATATTTTGTTCATCTTGGGCAGCACAATCCCCAATAATTGCAAAGAAAATCTGCAATCTGAGTCTAAGGCCAGTTCCAAACGTCCCTCAAAACACTGCTAAACTTAAAGAGATTTTGAAATCAGGAAATTAAGAAAGGCAGTTTGTTTAATCTTACAGTAGTTACAAACTTGCTTTTCCCAGGGCGTGTGGGGAAACGGCATTGATGAAGACTATAAATAGAATTAAAAAAATGAACAGCTCTTCTCCGATACTCACATGAGCCCAGCAGCTGGGGGCTTAAGGAAAAGAAACATATAAAAATACGTATTCCCGCTCGACATTTCCCTCTCTGCTTTTGTTCGTATCGGGTTGGCAGATCTGTGACTGCCCTCTTAAAAACCGAACCAGAATTATACAACTGTCTTTAATGAACCTTATCATAAAAACATGACCATCCTCATCTTTTAGGAGCACGGGAATGCCATTACACTTCTCATGCTTATTGCAATGTGTTCTACCGCTGATACAGAGCCCACCGGAATCAATAGGAGTTCTTCCATTTTCGGCTCAATGGACTGTGGGTCAATGTTTTAAACTCAATTTGAAGGGAAGTAGTGTTTCGAGCAGCTTTCTCCCTCTGCCTGTAGCGTGCTAAAGCTGACAGATATCAAGATGTCTAATAGAGCTGGCTGTGAACTCATCCCCTAGCCTTTCACTCCATTTTCCTTTCATTTCCTGTCTAACGCTTAATTCTAAAGACGTTACCTTCGCGGCATCAAGTTGACTTTGCACGTCCATGTTTCCCTGCAAGCTGCCTAGCGCGCAGAACGCGTACATCCATATTCCTCCTTTCCTTTCAGAGAAAAATACATCAGTTTTTCAGGCAAGAAACACAGAGGAAAATATAATATCATACATCTGATACAAGACACAGCACTTCTAGAAATTCATTAAGCCCCTACTTTGTGGCCAAGTGTAAATGTCATAAAAACACCCGATACAGATACTCGAAACAATCGTGAAATTCATTACGTCCTAAACCCTGTTGCTGTATTATTGTTGTTAAAAATTTATACCTTATGTTCTAATCTGAACAGGTTTATCTTCAGCTCATGGTTTGCATCTGACAATGCTTCTTCTGACAGAAGGAAAAAAGAAAAATTTTAGTGAAAAAAGAAGGTTTCTTCCCTCTCATCCCGCCCGCCCCGGCCCATATAGGTGTTCTGACCAAATCACCTCTTAACCTCTTCTTAGACAAGCCAAATAAAATGAGCTTCTCGAGACTCGGGTTTCTTAAACCTCAAAACAATTCCTTGAGCTCCTTCTAAGGGGCGAGATAGAGGTGAAAGAGGACAAAGCTTCGTCCCTTAGTCCATCGAGTCACCGTGTCACACAGCCAGAGAAATCATTCAAACAGTAACTTGTCTGTGGTGTCCCAACCACAAAATAATATGTTTATTTTTTCCACCACCTTTTTTTTGTTGTCATTTTATTGATAAAAACTACACAAAAACTAACTGATCATAATAATTAATTAAAAAAAACAAAAAACCAACGTTACACATTCTCCTGTGTTTTAGAAATGGTGTCAGCCAGTGAGTTTCACCAAATACTCTTGCTTTAAAAGATTTTCCTTCTGATCCATTTCAAGCACATCACTTCCATTTTGGTTCCCAAACGTCCATTAATTTTGCTTAGCAAGCACCGCTGGACTGTAAATATGAGAGTCGTTTAACTCCGTTGCATGTTTTCCCCATTTTTTAGAGCCCGAAAAGTAATTATAGTGTCAACAATGAAGCACAATGAAGATAGTAAAAATCAAAAGCACCCTCCGTAGTGTACAGCCTGTGTCTTAAATGTACATGCACCCAAGTTTCTTTGTTTCTGCTGCATCAATTGCCAATGTCCTTTTGGTTCAACATGAGCTTTAATGCCCATGTCTGAAGTTTGAAATATTAGCGCTTGACCACTAAAAAAACCAAACCAAACCAAAAAAAAACAACGAAAAAGAGAAAAAAGAAAATATATATCTATTGTTTCTTTAAAAAGAACAAAAATATTAAACAAATCTCTGAAGAGTAATAAACACGCAATAAGGAAACATGGCTGACCCACCCCACCCAAACCCTTCCCCTCCCCAACCCCTTTTATTTTTTACCTGTGGTTCTCCTTCCCTGGAACCGTGCAATGTAGAAAAATCAAATATACAAACAAAACTCTTAATCCATCCCTTTATGTAGCTAGAGTGAAATCTATTTTTTTTTTTTTTTTAATAAGAACTTGACAATCTCTCTTTAATATTTACATTGAGGAATTTGTTTGAAAGTTTAAAGCAAAGAAAATCCTGAAGTTCTCATTTCCACAGTCTGTGGAGTTTGCTTAATCCCCTTCCCTTTGTCTGTGTTGGAACATTTGCAACTGGAATGGTAGATTTTAGTTTCTTGCCTTGGTCTCTTCCGAGATGAAAGGTCCCTCAGAAGAACTCCCCACTCTGCCCCTGAAGAAGCTGTCGCCATCGTTAGTTTGGTATTCTCTCAATGTAAATGGCTGGAGCAGCCGAACGCGCGATTGTAGCTATGAAGCTGTGGTCTCGACTGAGTTCCAGGTTGGTCGTCTCAGCCTGCTCCCGGGACATGGTATCGTACCCCTTATTTACATGGAGAGGCTTATGAGCTTGGCAGTATCCGATCACTGGTTGGTCGTAACTGTAGTAGGGTAAAGTCTTCATGTGGTGAGGAACCTGCACCAGAGAAAGAGATCAAGAGAGAGAAACATGTAAATAATGGGCTTAGTCATGCATCTTGTACATCACCTTGTACAGATCACATGTACGTCATCTGTCGCAACGCAGCCTCAAACCCACCCGGTGCTCACATTCATAGAATCACAGAGTGGTTAGAGCTGGAATGGACCTTCAAGATCACCCAGTGCCACCCCCTGCCCTGGGCAGGGACACCTCCCACCAGCCCAGGTTGCTCCAAGCCCCGTCCAACCTGGCCTTGAACCCCTCCAGGGATGGGGCAGCCACAGCTTCTCTGGGCACCCTGGGCCAGGGGCTCACCCCCCCTCACAGCAAACAATTTCTTCCTAATATCTCATCTCAATCTCCCCTCTTGCAGTGTAAAACCCTTCCCCCTCATCTTATTGCTCTACTCTGCACAGTTCTTGCAGCAAGACAAACCTTTGATGCTTCTAGGTTGTCTGTAGCACGTGGAGATGTTGAAGAGGACTGCCTGCATTCGTGTTAACCAGTGGGTTCCTGCTTGTGGATGGACGTTACATCTGCTGAAAGCCTACCTAACCACTGCCTCGCTCTGCCCTTTGCAGAGTGGTGAAGCCAGATTAGAAGGGGCTACTATCCATTTGGGCGACTATGTTTAGGTGCAGATTTTCAAAACGGTCTGTCCTGCTGAGTTTTGACCTCTTTTGGACAATCTGGCTATGAAGGCTGAACTGGAAGCTACTGATTAATACAAACCTCTTAAAAACTGACCCTTCTTCCAGCGCTGATCATTTCTACAAAGCTCAGACCAGCCTGAGCATGTCAAAGGACTGGAAAACCTGGGTGCCAGCACGGGGAGCGTTCAGCACAGCTGGAACACCTGTTTGCTTCTTCTGCAATAAAGCGGCTTGCCCAAGGTCACGATTGCCTGAGTTCTTTATCTTACCAAGAGAAACACCATCAAAGAGCCTCAACTGATGGCTCGCTGGACCGGAGCAGCTCCACACCTTGTAAAAATCTTCACGTATTTGAAAAGTCTGCAATATCTTTCCTGAATCTCATCTCTCTCCTTCATGTAAATACTCAGAAATGGCC